>SEYY01006835.1:0-17228 GCA_009176605.1 Armadillidium nasatum | reverse complement strand
ACGATAACTCACTAATTCTGTCACGTGTCACCCCTTGGGTTTTACACACGGGTTACTCTTTTTATCACGTGTTGCTTGTGTGTATCTACATCAAGCTCCGGACACGGGTAATTCCTTTTTATCACGTGGTGCCTCTCCTTGGGCTCCGGCCACGGGTCATAATAATCCTTTTTATCACGTGTCATCTCTCTGGGACTTAGACACGGGTTACTTCCTTTTTAAGGATTTCTTTTTTGAGGCTCATACCTAGTAATTGTAAGTCTTCCTTACTAACTACTTGCGGGCTCATTCTTCACAATCCTTCTTTTGCGAGTTTACCACCTCGGTCGGTGTACGCTGTACATTTCGGTGAGCGCTGTGCTCATTCTCATCCTGTATATTTAAGCTCTTTAATTGCTTTATGAGGGATTCTACCTCATCTTCTGCATCTAATTCATGCATTTTATCCGATCTTTGCTGCGCTTCACTTCTTATGAGACTTAGGCTTACGGTTGTATGTCTTGGGGAACTACGTCTATGCGTTTTATGCTCTCCAAGCTCAGGGACACCTGGCTGCTCTGTGATTAAGCGACTGACGCTACGGTTACAAATACTATTTTCTTCATTTAACTGCGCTCCGGGGGTTAATGATAGTGGCATTGGTTTGCGTGTCTTCACCTCCCTGTATTGGCGGCTTACGTCATATAAACTCCTGTCGAGTCTTACATCTTTTATTATGTCATATGTATCGATATAGTCGATACTTCTTTCTTTAGGAAGTAGAGCACTTCCAATTTTCATTCTCGAAACCTGGTGGGACTGATATGTCTCGCTTCCCTGGTTTCTTGTCACTTGCGGAGCTCTTGTTTACAGAGTTTTCTCCGCTGAGCAAATATTCTTGCTCTACATTAGGTTTATATGTCATTTCTAGCTCTATCTCGTGAGCAAATGGATTAATCATGGGTAATTTGGCTACTACGCCTCGCATGATATATTTTATTAGTTTGGAAGTCTAAGTACTATGGGTAGTGAGGATAACACGTCACACCCAATTAAGGATATTGCCTTTGAAGGTACATTCATCTCCTACTACTAAGTGCTTGTATATTATGCACATATTTATGCAGTCTTATCTCTAATGAGACTCTTCCAAAAACTTCTATTTTACTGTTCAGTGATTGATCTGAGGCTAACATATGCCTCCTTGCAATTGTAAATTGCAATTCTCTTTTTAATTGATCATATCTCTTCCTCTTTAAGACGGTATGATGAACCTGTATCGAGGAACACTAGTTCTGGGTGAAGTTCTGTACTTCCGAGTATTTGTAAAGGCAAATAATATCCTGCCACCCTCATATCTTGTTTCGAACTTCTTCTTTCATGGATCACTTGGGTCCCAAGTGTCGCATGTCTTACTGTGTTTAAGATATGGGTGTTGGATGCCTTTTTCATTCTTATCATCCCCTCTTTGGGATGTCCTTGTTGATGAGGTCTAAAAAAGCAATTCGATTGGCTTCTTCCTCTTTTTCCTCATCACTACTATAATCATTACTGTAAGGTGGTTCTTCTGACTCCGACTCTTCGTCAGTAGTATATGTACTAGGCCACCTCCATTCATGTGGTTCCCATTTGTCTTCCACATGTGGTTTGGTCATTTACTTTGTTGACCTTATGTTTATCTGTCCAAGTCTTCTTCCTTACTACAGGTGAAGTTCCTTGGTGTTGTGGTTCTCCTTGGCGATGGAGATCTGTCAGGTTTGCTATACCTGTCACCTGATGGATATTGTGGGCGACGTCTTCCGTCGTCCCTGCTACTATCCCTACTACGTGGGTTCCCATATTTATTATTCAGGCCTGGGACCTTGGTGTATGCCCAATGGCTTGACACTAAAAGGCCTATTGTCAGGTAAGTTCCATCTGACATTATTTCTCCTTTGAGGAGAGGTGGATCTCTTGCCACGCTCCTCAGAATACTCTCTTCTCCATTGACCCCTATAACCTCTGTAATCTCTGCCCCTATTATTACTATGCCTGGATCCCTATTTCTCCTTTATCGACGCTTTCATCCCTCCAGGTGATGTTCCTGGTATGTCCCCCTGGTCTGTGGTCTTGACCTTTGACCTCTCTGTCGGTATCTACCATACCTTTCATATGTTGCTTCGTCAGGTTGCTCCCAGTATCCTTCCCTTTCGTTCCGTTTTCTCCAATATTCCAATATCCTTCTTGTGCATCTATAGCACTTATTTTATCATATGCAGGTCGATGCATCCCTATCTTTTCGGTAAGCTCTGCTACCATTTCTGTGACTGTTTTGCTCACAGACATAGCTTTGTTTAACTCTAATTTCGTCGCTCTTGTCGGTAGTTTATGGTACAATATTGACATTAGAAGAACCTTCTGGCCTTCTGCTGAATAGGTCACATTGTACCGACCTTCTACCTCCTCTAGGAAGGTATTTAGGTAACCTAAGGATTGATTCACATGCGTGGATAGAGTTGTAGTTTTGCTCCATGGCATTTTTATCAACTCATCAAACTGATCAAACAAGCGTGTTGAAGTTGCTGGGGCTAAGTTATCTAACAAAGCCTTCTTAAACTCTGCAAAGGTCCTTGCGTTAGAGACCTCTGAACAGTTCTCTAATACTATCCTTGCAGATGAACTACCTTTCGGACTTACATTGCAACATGCTATGGCAATCTTCTCTGCTTCATCTATTACATGCTCTGCCTCAAAGCTACGCTCTAATAGCTTCAACCATAGGTGAACTGTCGGTCCAGTCTCCTCACCTCCTGGCCCTTCGAGCAACGGAATCTTGCTCTTAGCGAAAAATAACCTTTGTAGGTTAAACGCTGGCGTTCCGGCATTGTCTCCTGCTCCTGGCGCTGGTGGTACATTTGCCATGTTATTTGATGGTGTCTGTGTGTCGGTGCGGTTGGTGCGGTTTATATTTGTTCCTACCTGAGGAGTGCTCGGTGGACTAAGTATATCCTCCGTCTTTACGTTTTATTAGGTCTATCTATTCTCACTATTTTCCTCTTCCCTACTCTTCTATCTCCTCTCTACGTATATATTCGTTATTTAAACTTAAAACTAGATTTCGGCTATATATATATATATATATATATATATATATATATATATATATATATATATATATATATATATATATATATATATATATATATATATATATATATATATATATATATATATATATATATATATATATATATATATATATATATATATATATATATATATATATATTTATATTTATTTATTGTACACTTTTCTTTTATGGTTTTACTAAAGATACATATATATCACGATATATATGCATGAGAGAATTTACGTACACAAATAAACAAACTTTCTTCAATTCACAACAAAATTCGTTCATACAAATACAAGCAAATTTACACTCAAACTTGGGTTACAAATTCGAATATAATTTGTTTCATTCAATTATGAAATCAATTCTGTTGTTAAATAATAAAGCAAGTTAGTGGTTTGTTTGTGTATTTTCTTTTAGTATTGTTGGTGTGTGTGTGTACAGAGTGAGTGAATCAGCTGTCTCGAAATATTTTCTTAAGAAAATAAAATGAACAACAACAAGAGTCTGACTCAATGTCTCACAGCGGAAATCGCTTCCTTTAGATTTGAGATTATATCTCTTTCGGTTCGTAGCTCTTAAATAGAGGTGATAAATGTAATAAATAGAGGAATTAAATTAATAGAAGATTAAATTATTAATGTGAGAATTATTTAATTATTTTAAACACTTCTTAATGATGATAGACAAATCGGATTTTCCACATCCTCTCTTGGGAACACGTATCTTTCAATCCGCTTATTAAGTTTTATACACAGAATTATTATAAGCAAATACACACAAATAAATCCGAATATAAAATTCACACTTATGAGGTCTTTCTGCATGTGTACTTATGATCGTTCCTTTCCACACAAATTCACACGACAAGCTTGTGATTTATTAAAATGATTTTATGATAAAATATTTTCCTTGCATATATATATATATATATATATATATATATATATATATATATATATATATATATATATATATATATATATATATATATATCTATTCGACCTTTATATAATATTAAATATTTTAAATATATATATTTCTAATTTTGGAATATTTGCAACTTGGAATTTCTTTTCAGAAAATTTACACAAATTTTCTATTGTGGAACCTAGCTATGGGAATTCACTTTTTCACTTCACTGGGCATTAATAAATAATCCTGGCTAGCTTATATATATATAAAATAATTTTACAATAATTCTGAGGCTGTGATATATATATATATATATTTATATATATCACCCTTTGGTATATTTATTATATTACCTCTCCAGAGAATCGATGTCGTAACCAATGAATGACCAATGTAATTCTTGGGGGTTCCGCGAATCCTTATGGGTTGACGATGGGTTCCTCGTCTTTGGGGAATCCTTCTATGTGAGATGTCTGGTAGCTGGAAGATCCTTAATCGCTCTCGTAGTCGTTCAAGTTCCTCCAAGCGTTCCTCCAGATGCTCCTCCGGATATTTCCCTCTTTTCGACAAAACAGACGCGGCTCTCTCTCTTATTGGATCGAAATCCTGGATGACATAGATTCGGCGGAATCTAGGGCATCTATTTTATTGCGTCTTTTTGTCTCGGGAATCCTTGCGGCTTGCGGGGTCTTCTGAGATGAATTCTTTTGGGTCGAGAGAGAGATTTTTCAATTTTGCAAATTTTGACTTTTGCACTTCGCCTGGATCTTTAGTGTAATCCGATGGCGGGTATCCTGCTTCGCTATCTTCAGAACTTTAGCACTTCTTAGCTTCTTGTATAGCTATTTTCTTCGGTTTCCTCTTCTTTCTTCTTTCTTCTGCCAAATTTTCTGGGCAATTTTTGTATCAATTTTGCTTTTCACAAAGTCACTATCTGTGAAGGCTCTATTTTCTAGGGTCTAATTCTTCTGTAACAAAGTCCCTAGCTGTGAAGTCGTCAATTTCTATCAATTTTTAATCATCAAAAAGTCCCTAGCTGTGAAGGCGCCATTTACTATCGCGCAGACTTCCCCCCTGCGTACTACACCTAGGGGTTTTAAGCCTAGCTTTTCTACGTAGTTCAATTTCTAAGTCGGGACGTACAAAATTACCTCTGTGGAGTTTTTATGAAGAGAATATTCCTAACGGTACACGGGTATACTTATGGAAGACTTATGTGACTCAGTGGTAGTACCACAGGCGGCGCGACAATTATTAGTAATCAAGACAAAAGATACGTCCTTCTTTTGCCCCCAATTTAGTTGACCACAGAGCTTGGATCCTGTCTTCTTTGTGGGTTGGAAAGGTGTAATTGATAAATAAAGTCCTTTAAATATATTTATTGAATATTTTAATGGTTTTATACGAACCCACTTTTCTGGCTAATATTTTATATTAATAATTAAATGGTAATTGTAATCAAAAACAAGAAAACAAGAACTTAATAAAAACAAGAAACAAGAACTTAAAAAGGAACCGCGTCTGTTCTGTCTTATATTTCTGAAACAAATAAAGAACCATTGTATATATATATCTATATATATATAGATATATATATACATACAAATTTTATGTATGTCTTAATTTCGCTATATATATATATATATATATATATATATATATATATATATATATATATATATATATATTTGAGAAATTTTCTGTTTTCGTATTCTCAATTTTAAGTTGATTGTTCAACTTATAAATTTACTTTAAAGGTTGGTAAACTGAAATTTACATTAATTACATTAATATTATAAAAGTTTCGAGATCGATTGCTTTTGAAGAAAGCAGCCGGTTGTTTTCCATATCACTTTAGTGCGACTAAGGTAGCACAGTGTCATTTCGTCGAATGTGGGCCCAGAGCGTGATCACCCCTTTATATGTCGGCCCCATTTACGTCACTCGGGCGTTGGTAGCGCCTTGCTGGGCGGAAACCCATCCTGTTTCTATTGCACAAGGCAAGCGATACTTTCTTGTAAACAACTTCGTAATATGATATTAATAATAATAATAATAGTCTTGGTAGTGACGATTATTGTTATAACTGTTGTACTTTATGAATACTAATAATAATAATAATAATAATAATAATTGTTATAACCGATGCACTGTATCACTGTTGCCTGTCTAACCAATAATTATTGTTATAACTGTTGCACTGTCTGAATTGAATAATAATAATAATAATAATAATAATAATATAATAATAATAATAATTATAATAATATATTTCTTTCCTTTGCACAGTTATGTTTAATCCTTATGTAAAGGCACTCTCTACGTGACTACCAGCTATACGAAGTAGTTAACTATGATTGTTTGTTTATACACTCGTCTCTTACAAAAGAGTTATTATCACACAAGAAATATTAACAAAAGATTGTGATATGGCTATTGTACTAAGTTTCAGTTTACCAGCTTTCATCTATATATAAAGTAATACATGTACGTGTGTATGCTACTTTATATATATATATATATAAAGAATCTGAGTGGGTTTGAACAATACAAACAAAATCATCAAAAAAAATTACATAGTAAAACAAATCAATAATGTAAATATCAAAATAAGAAGTAATGCAAAACAAAACAAAACAAAATGAGAAAACAAATCAAATAAATGTAAAATCTACGCTAAACAAATATGTGACACCATTTCTTTTGTTGGTTCGCCATCAAAATCAGAGAAAATAATAATAATAATAATAAAAAATTTTACAAACTGTAAAAACATGCAATATGAATAATAACATAATAAAATTAAGAATAATTGCAATATAAACATGTACATGTGTTTATATTGGCCATGTATAAATATAATAACATAAAAATCAAAATTATATATATTTATTACAAGTAGACAATTATGTGTCTATTATGTCTAAAGAAATTCCAAAGCAAACTATTCATGTATACATTTATAAATAAATGCATAAATGACATCATTATTCCAAAATTAGAATCAATATGGATAAATATGCACAGGGACTATACGTCACCTAAATAATATTTAAAAGTTATATATACATAATCTGAATCATCAGCTGGTCAGCTGTGTGTGTGTGCGTAAAATATATCGCACATGTCATAAATATACATGCAAAGAAATCATATGTTTAACATACAATCAGTATCCGGTATCAGTCAGTTATTCGCTTTCGCTCTTTGTATTATTCTCGTCATTCAGACTGATAATAATAATAATAATAATAATAATAATAATAATAATAATAATAATAATAATTATTATAATTATTCTGTCAGTATTAAATCAAACGCTATATCATAATGATAATCAATCTGAATAATCCATAGTAATAATAATAATAATATATATATATATATATATATATATATATATATATATATATATATATATATATATATATATATATATATATATATATATATATATATATATATATATATATATAATATATATAATATAATATTGCATATAATTCTTCATACATACATGTACACCAAATCCTCATTGCACATCATCATTAAGTTGGTACATTAAAACATTAAAAGCGATCATAATCAATTATATTACGTATTGAAATGAAATAAAATAATAAAAAAAATGGAATGTATCTTAATATTTCTATTCTTTGGTATGCGAGTTTGTGTGTGACTGCAGCATGTGTTCAATTATGTAAGTGATGACAATAGAAATGTAGTGTGAGTATGTCTAGATGTGTAGACTGTTAGTCATGATCATAGCGGAGGTATTCCCCTGCAAAGTCATTCATTCATCGGCGGATGTAGATAAACGAAATATTTGAACTTGAATTTTGTCGTAATTCAGAACGAAAGTGAGAATAAGAAAATAACGATAATTATATATAGATATATATATTTCTGATAATAATAATAATAATAATTGAAAATTGATGAAATATACTGATATTTATATTGAAATGTAGGTGAAAGTGTTTCTGGTAACGTTATCGTAACCAAAATGAGAACTGATAATTATGTTAAAAGTTATTGATGGAAATATAAAGTTAATTTTATCAATATGTGATATTGTTTTATTGTAAGCCTATTCTACCAAACCATGGTGTAATGCCTGGTGCGATGGTTATCAGCGTGTTCGATGGTATATCGATTTCCAGTCCACGTAAGTGACCATGTTACAGAGTAAGTGGGATCTAGTGCATACCTCACCGCTTTCTTGTCGAGAAGGGTGACTCCTATCATTACTTTTCCTATATTTTCCCTTAGCACTATGTCAATCCACTCAAACTGTCGTCTCGCTACCCATTCCTGGAATAACAACATCACGGGTGGTGATTCGGTCGGCCTCAGCGCTAGTTGCACAGATGTTTTAATTTCTGGGGATATCATATCCAAGACCAGTTTACTCATCCTAAAACACTTGTTCTCCCAACTTCTTATGCATACCTTACTGTACAAATCCCTTATTGCCATGGTCGTCTTTCTCTTCATGAATACCTCTATGGCCTCATATATCAACTCATTCTCCTCATGAGTGTCGATATACAACCTCAATAGTTTATACAACACGAACCTCGCGTCAACTATATTGTCTTCCCCATTATAAAAGTCTCTCATTCTTTTACAAAACCAATTAATTACAAGTGGGAAGTCAATCGGATATTCCTCTTCCTGTTCCATTCTCTTTACTATGTGTTTGATGATACTGTATGTACTCTGTAAATGTGGGAATAAAAACCTGCATTCTGACATCAGTAATGCTCTATTCCTCCATAACAGTAAAATCTTCACTAGACCTAACTTGTCTTGGTGCTTTGCATGTCTGTATGCTAACCTCTTGCATCCTAAAGGACAAATTCATTATCAAGAATCGATATGTGTCATCAAAGGTCTCCGTCGGTTCCATCTGGAACGACAACTCCATCCTTCCTGCTCTGTCCAACAGAGTTATGTAAACCTCGGTCAGTGACATCCATGCCCTTCTTTCATACAGATGTTCACATATCGCCTGTACTTTAATAGCGATTCCGTCTCTCACATAGTCACGGATTCCTTCCGCCCATGAGTCATACATTACGAATGGGGTAAACCACTCTATGTATTTATTAATGGCTTCCGCGCTTGCGGTGTATACCATCATTTTTCGAGTCACAGCTGACATCTTTATATTGCCTTTGGCATTATAACAGTTGACATCTAATAAGTTTAGCAAAGTATCACCTACAGTTTGGTACAATCTGTGTTGTTTATTAATTATGAATCTCAGTGTGTTCTGGAAAACAATGTTCACCCATATAATTATGATATTAATTAAGCTCTTTGGCATGCCTATAATTTGTAATTGTGTTGAAATGTAGTGTAGCAATATTGTTTTATCTGAATTCTCTTTCTTGGAAAGAGGCAATTGTATCGGTACTATCTTAGGGTTTGCAATAAGATTGAATACATACCGATCTAAATCAAAATTTTCATATCCTAAAATCCGTCTTTTTAATGTACGTTTTACTTGCTTGTTTGTGCATATTTGCACACCGATTTTAATGGCTGCAAGTTGTGCTAATGTGTCTGGTTCTCCAGCTAGTATGCATGCGACAGCATTCATTCTAAAACACATAAAAACATAATATAATATAAGCGTAAAATTCTAAGTTTGATTAAAATATTGAGGGTTTGTCATACTCTTTCTCACATTCATTCATTCTTCATATCATGTGCTCGATTACGCAATGTAATTCTATGTACAATTATCATTTTATTCTTTGGAACTTTGATAATATTTTCGTTTGATTATTACTGGGTCAAATCTTACATTCTTTCTTTTCGGTGTTTCAGTAAGGTCGGTTGATGGTTGCGATGATGCCTCCTTGCTGCGTGTTTTTATTGGAGATCGTATTATGGTTGTGTACCCTTGTGGTGGTGGTTTGTATTCTTTATCCGGATCTTTACGCTTCGGTCTTACAGATACAGGTGAATCTTCCCATTCAGAATGAGTCTCTTCAGCTACGGCTGGTTCTATGGTATCTGGCTCGATGTCTTCCTGTATGTCTACCGGTGCTCCTGTCTGCTCCTCCTCCGGGGTCGATGGTCGGGTTATTATTTCGACAGCAGATCCTTCATTCCTATCCTCTATGCTCTCCCGGTCAGTATCATCCGGTATGTTATCCGACACGCTGGGTCTCTTCAGTACCTTTTCCTTTGGTGGCGGATAATGCACCATATTACCATCGTCTTCTTCTTCTTCAGTGTCGGTGGGTCCTCCTGGAGTCAACCTCTTCTTAATTCTTCTTTTCACATCCCCCTTTTGCCGCTCTGGCTCGTTAGACCTATCATCAGCTACCTTATCGGTCATATCTTTACCTTTCATCTTTACTATTTTGAAATTATCGGCATGACAGTTATACAGTCTGTTGTTTAGTGGATCTCTCAGGATATATACATTACCATCACCAAACTGGTTCGCTATGCCTTCCACGCGAAATGGTCCCTTCCATTTGCGGTATAATTTTGGTGATAGTTTAGGTGGTTTCACGGTCTTCATGTATACCATGTCTCCTGTTCTAACCTCTCTAAATTTCTTTCCTTTATCCTTCTGTAATGTATACTTCCTCACTTCCTTTTCTAACACTTCTTTCCCATGTTCTCTAATCCTCCTAATCCTTTTGTATAATGTTTCTGTCATTTTGTCCAAATCAATGCTGGTGTTTAACGTTCTACTGGTCTTAATTAACGAACTGTTTGGCAATTCCGCTGGCATCCGTTTAGTATAACCATACAACATAAAATGAGGATCCGATTGGATACTAGCGTTGTATGTGTTATTTATCGTAGCCTGGGCTAAGGGTAAGAACTGATCCCAGTCCTTCTGATTCTCTTTCACATAAGCAACGTAGGTAGTTCTCTATATCCTTATTGACTCTCTCTACGCTACTGTTACTCCACGGACTTCGGACGGCTATTTCTACTTTCTTTATCCCGAATCTCTTACATATTTCCTTCATCATGGTTCCTTTAAACTCTCCCGCGTTATCTGAAACCAATGTTCCGGGACATGTGTGGTTAACTATTATTCTTTCGATCAAGAATTTAACCATAGTGGAACTGTCTCGATGTTTAAGCGCTACCAATTCCACATACTTCGTAATCTGACACTTGAAGACAAGGATGTACTGATTTCCTTGTGATGTTCTGGGTAGTGGTCCCAACAGATCCATTGCCACCTTTTCGAACGGTGTATTAGCTAATGGATACTGACCCAACTTTGCTTTCACAGGGTCATTGCCTTTGACTGCCTGGCATATATGACACTGCTGACAGTACTCCTCTACTGTCTTCCTCATTCTTTTAAAGTAGAATCTTCTTTTTAATCTCCTCATAGTTCTATCTATCCCGGTATGACCGGACTCATATGCTGCGTGAGCCAACATTACTGCGGTCTTTACAAGGCTATCCGGTATATAGATCTTATAATTCTCTCCTTTCCTGATAAAGATCATACCTTTATACATTCGATATCCGGTTACTTTCCTTTCTTTCTCCAGATCCTCATACAGCTGTTTTAACATAGGACAACTCTTCTGAGCCTTACCTATCACGTCAGCATCTAGTGACATGATTATAGGCTTTGTGATTTCTTGCTTGACGAAATCAATGCTTTCTTCGCTTTCCTCATCACTATGAGCTTCCCTATCCTCCGGAATATACCTGGATAGATAGTCAGCCACTTGGTTTTTCTTCCCTTTTATGTATTCGAATTTAGGGCAGAAGTCACTCACGATGAGAGACCATCTTGCCAATCGTGCTGAGGGATAATCCTTCTTTGCAAATATTGCAATAGCGGCAGTATGATCACATCTCACTGTGATGGGATACCTGTATATCATGTTCTTGAACTTTTTTAGCGCGAACACAATTCCTAACGCTTCCATTTCCGTAATGGAATAGTTCTTCTCGCCTTTGGTCAGTGTCCTACTGGCAAAGCTCACAGGTCTTTCGCTACCGGTCTCATCTTCCTGTAACAACACTGCACCAAGCCCTTGCTTGGAAGCATCGGTCACTATGATAAATTCCTTATCATAATCTGGGTATTGCAGAAGAGGTTCTTGCGCTAACAGTTCTTTTAATCTCTGTAACGCCTCCTCTTGTTCTGTTCCCCATTCGAACTTCTCCTTCTTCTTTAATAGTTTATTAATCGGCGCTGCTATACTACTAAAATCCGGAATTAAGTTTCTAAAGAAGTTAAAGAATCCCATAATAGATCGAATCTCTGGGACATCCTTGGGACTCTTTATCCTTTCAAGAGTTCGGATTTTCTCCGGATCCACCGTGATTCCTTTATCGGATATTAAGAACCCTAAAAAGGTAACCTCTTTCTTAAAGAAAGCACACTTGTCCAACTTTATCTTTAAATTACTTCTCCTTAACGCATCAAAAACCTTTTCCAAATTCTTATAGTGAGACTCCAGATCCTCTGCAAAGATCACTATATCGTCTACGTAACTAAGACATGCTAATCCTATGCATCCCGACAATGCGGTTTGCATCACCCTGCTGAACACGGCAGGCGCTTGTTTCAACCCCATTGGTAGCACAGTGGGTTGGAAAGATCCCAGTGGCGATCGAAACGCTAACACAGGCCTTGATTCTTTAGCGAGTTGCACATGGTGAAACCCTTCCTTGATATCTATGGTGCTAAAGATCTTCGCTCTGCCTAAGCTGTTTATGGTCTCATTTATGTCTGGTATTGGGAACCTATCCGATATACTGTGTCTATTTATTAGCCTATAATCTATACACACACGGATCTGGTTCGGATTTTTCTTGGGTACCACTAACAATGGCGATGAGAACGGTGAGACAGAGGGCTCTATAAGTCCTTCCCCCAACTGCTTCTCCGTCCATTTCTTAATGCCTTCTTGGTACACTCTTGGCTGTTTGTACTGTTGTGTATATAACACCTTAGGACAATCCGGTTCTAATTCTAAGTTTAAATTCGTACCCGGGGTATTTCCCTATGGGGTCCTCCGCTAGTCCTACGATGTCTCTGTTCCTCATCAAGAAACTGATCATACGATCTAGTTCACCTCTGTTTCTCAGTACACTGCCTTTCCTACTAGTCTTAGTTAGTATTCTTCTCATAGGTCTTATACAGTTGTCGAGGGCTGAGCCCTTGTGACCTGGTGGGTATTTCCTGTCCTGACCCTTTTCCTCTCACTCTATCCTTTTCCTCATCATGTATACGTTTCATTAATGTTTCTCTGGTGGCATGAATGAACTCCGAATCTCTCTTCCTTACCACCTTCCTATGCATGTTCTGTTGGTTGTTTACATGCATGTGAGTATTTCGGATGGAGTTTGTGGGCTCTCTCTCTACCTCATATACCTTAGTGATGTTCTCTCCTTTACCCAACTTTATGGGTTTCCTTCCTAGGTTTAATACTTCTATTAATATTCTTCCCCTTCTTCACTTGGGATAAAACACTGCCCACAAAAATACATCCATCCTCTCTTAAGTCACTCTTAGCCTCCGTCACCATTAGCTGATTTTCGCAGAGAGTCTTTCCTTTTCCATTACCTAAAGTAACTTCAAACAAGCTCCTACATCCTGCTGGAATCTCTCGGTTTTCGGCTATGGTTGCGGTGTAGCTGGGAAGTTCTCTTTCCACTAAGTTTATGTCATAATTAATTGTAGGATATGTCTGATCGGTTATTTTCTTTTCATTTTCTGAGCTAAATGAAAACTCTTTACTATCGTTTTCCGAGTTCAACGATAACTCTCTCTGGTCGTTTTCCGAGTGTAACGATAACTCTCCATAATCGTTTTCAGAGTGCAACGATAACTCTCTATATCGTTTTCTGAGTGCAACGATAACTCTCTATAATCGTTTTCTGAGTGCAACGATAACTCTCCATAATCGTTTTCTGAGTGCAACGATAACTCTCCATAATCGTTTTCTGAGTGCAACGATAACTCTCTATAATCGTTTTCTGAGTTTAACGATAACTCACTAATTCTGTCACGTGTCACCACCTTGGGTTTTACACACGGGTTACTCTTTTTATCACGTGTTGCTTGTGTATCTACATCAAGCTCCGGACACGGGTCATTCTTTTTATCACGTGGTGCCTCCTCCTTGGGCTCCGGCCACGGGTCATAATCCTTTTTGTCACGTGTTGCCTCTCTGTGGGACTTAGACACGGGTAATAATCCTTTTTGTCACGTGTTGCATCTCTGGGATGACTTAGACACGGGTAATAATCCTTTTTGTCACGTGTTGCATCTCTGGGATGACTTAGACACGGGTAATAATCCTTTTTATCACGTGCAGCCACTCTGGGACTCAGGCACGGGTTAACAATCGTTGGGATTGCCAACGACTCCCTTATTAAGATTTCTTTTATTGAGGCTCATACCTAGTAATTGTAAGTCTTCCTTACTAACTATTGCGGTTGCTCATTCCTTCTTTTACAATCTTTCTTTTGCGAGTTTACCACCTCGGTCGGTGTACGCTGTTCATTTCGGTGAGCGCTGTGCTCATTCTCATCCTGTATATTTAAGCTCTTTAATTGCTTTATGAGGGATTCTACCTCATCTTCTGCATCTAATTCATGCATTTTATCCGATCTTTGCTGCGCTTCACTTCTTATGAGACTTAGGCTTACGGTTGTATGTCTTGGGGACTTGGGCTACGTCTATGCGATTTATGCCGCTCTCCAAGCTCAGGGACACCTGGCTGCTCTGTGATTAAGCGACTGACGCTACGGTTACAAATACTATTTTCTTCATTTAACTGCGCTCCGGGGGTTAATGATAGTGGCATTGGTTTGCGTGTCTTCACCTCCCTGTATTGGCGGCTTATGTCATATTTGCTCCTATCGAGTCTTACATCTTTTATAATTTCATATGTATCGATATAGTCGATACTTCTTTCTTTAGGAAGTAGAGCACTTCCAATTTTCATTCTCGAAACCTGGTGGGACTGGTATGTCTCGCTTCCCTGGTTTCTTGTCACTTGCGGAGCTCTTGTTTACAGAGTTTTCTCCGCTGAGCAAATACTCTTGCTCTACATTAGGTTTATATGTCATTTCTAGCTCTATCTCATGAGCAAATGGATTAATCATGGGTATTTGGCTACTACGCCTCGCATGATATATTTTATTAGTTTGGAAGTCTAAGTACTATGGGTAGTGAGGATAACACGTCACACCCAATTAAGGATATTGCCTTTGAAGGTACATTCATCTCCTACTACTAAGGCTTGTATACTATGCACATATTTATGCAATCTTATCTCTAATGAGACTCTTCCAAAAACTTCTATTTTACTGTTCAGTGATTCGATCTGAGGCTAACATATGCCTCTTGCAATTTAAATTGCAATTCTCTTTTTAATTGATCATATCTCTTCCTCTTTAAGACGGTTAATCGATGAACCACTGTATCGAGGAAAGGCTAGTTCCTGGGTGAAGTTCTGTACTTCCGAGTATTTGTAAAGGCAAATAATATCCTGCCACTCTCATATCTTGTTTCGAACTTCTTCTTTCATGGATCACTTGGGTCCCAAGTGTCGCATGTCTTACTGTGTTTAAGATATGGGTGTTGGATGCCTTTTTCATTCTTATCATCCCCTCTTTGGGATGTCCTTGTTGATGAGGTCTAAAAAAGCAATTCGATTGGCTTCTTCCTCTTTTTCCTCATCACTACTGTAACCATTACTATAAGGTGGTTCTTCTGACTCCGACTCTTCGTCAGTAGCATATGGACTAGGCCACCTCCATTCATGTGGTTCCCATTTGTCTTCCACATGTGGTTGGTCATTTACTTTGTTGACCTTATGTTTATTGTAACCAAGTCTTCTTCCTTACTACAGGTGAAGTTCTTGGTGTTAGTCATTACTCTCCTTGGCGATGGAGATCTGTCAGGTTTGCTATACCTGTCACCTGATGGATATTCGTGGGCGACGTCTTCCGTCGTCCCTGCTACTATCCCTACTACGTGGGTTCCCATATTTATTATTAGGCCTGGGACCTTGGTGTATGCCCATATGGCTTGACACTGAAAGGCCTATTGTCAGGTAAGTTCCATCTGACATTATTTCTCCTTTGATGAGAGGTGGATCTCTTGCCACGCTCCTCAGAAGTACTCTCTTCTCCATTGACCCCTATAACCTCTGTAATCTCTGCCCCTATTACTATTTCTGTTGCCTGGATCCCTATTTCTCTTTATCGACGCTTTCATCCCTCCAGGTGATGTTCCTGGTATGTCCCCCTGGTCTGTGGTCTTGACCTTTGACCTCTCTGTCGGTATCTACCATACCTTTCATATGTTGCTTCGTCAGGTTGCTCCCAGTATCCTTCCCTTTCGTTCCGTTTTCTCCAATATTCCAAATCCTTCTTGTGCATCTATAGCACTTATTTTATCATTATGCAGGTCGATGCATCCCTATCTTTTCGGTAAGCTCTGCTACCATTTCTGTGACTGTTTTGCTCACAGACATAGCTTTGTTTAACTCTAATTTCGTTCGCTCTTGTCGGTAGTTTATGGTACAATATTGACATTAGAAGAACCTTCTGGCCTTCTGCTGAATAGGTCACATTGTACCTGACCTTCTACCTCCTCTAGGAAGGTATTTAGGTAACCTAAGGATTGATTCACATGCGTGGATAGAGTTGTAGTTTTGCTCCATGGCATTCTTATCAACTCATCAAACTGATCAAACAAGCGTGTTGAAGTTGCTGGGGCTAAGTTATCTAACAAAGCCTTCTTAAACTCTGCAAAGGTCCTTGCGTTAGAGACCTCTGAACAGTTCTCTAATACTATCCTTGCAGATGAACTACCTTTCGGACTTACATTGCAACATGCTATGGCAATCTTCTCTGCTTCATCTATTACATGCTCTGCCTCAAAGCTACGCTCTAATAGCTTCAACCATAGGTGGAACTGTCGGTCCAGTCCTCACCTCCTGGTCCTTCAAGCAACGGAATCCTTGCTTCTTAGCGAAAAATAACCTTTGTAGGTTAAACGCTGGCGTTCCGGCATTGTTTCCCGCTCCTGGCGGTGGTGGTGGTTGTATTTGCCATATTATTGGTGGTGTCTGTGTGTCGGTGCGGTTGGTGCGGTTTATATTTGTTCCTACCTGAGGAGTACTCGGCGGGCTGAGTATATCCTCCGTTTTTACGATTTATTAACGTCTATCTATTCTCACTATTTTCCTCTTCC
>SEYY01006834.1:0-32117 GCA_009176605.1 Armadillidium nasatum | reverse complement strand
TTCGTTCCTTTTTCTTGGGTCAGTGTCTTCCTCAGTTTCTTTTATTCCTATACTTGTTACCCAATTTTCCAATAGCAAAAAGAGAAGAGTTTTCTGAAAAAAGTAAACCATTTACATTTTTTTACATTTTTAAGGAACAGATCAATATTAAATTTAGTTATTTATTTTTATTTACAATCATTAAATTGTAAATAAAAATAAATAACTAAATTCCAAAGGAATGTAATTTGTTTATGAATTCATAAACAAATTTCTTATACTGAACACTAATTTTCATACCTATACTCTAATGAATAATTAATGTATAACTGATAACTTAAAACACAATCAAAACTCCATTTTCCAAAAATTACAAGGAAAGAATGCAAATTTGAAAAAAAAAAAAAAAAATTACAAACTTTTCACACCTACTGTAAACCACTCGCACACAAGTATGTTATCTAGTGGCATTGTTATAAAAACATTACTTTTCCATTCTGGGAATAACTATTACCAAAATTCTCAAAAAACTTTTATCGAAATCCATCCAATCAGAGTATCGGCTATGAAGTCAAGCTCCAATCATATTTTTACCTTTTATCTAACTTAACAATATCGAAAACAGTTGCAATGTTTACACATCCTACAAGAGTATATCCACTGTACGATTCTACATCTATTCCTTTAGTTTGGGGGAGTTCAACCATCAGACCCTGGGATTTTTATCCCTTTGATCTCCTCAACCCCTATGGCCGGGGTTGCCTAAAACTTGTAAAGAGGTCAAAGACACTGAAATTTAGGTTAACAAAATTAGATTTAAATTTAATTGAGATTTATTTAATTATAAGGAAGGAGTTGAATAATCAACATTCACTTAAATTAATGATTATATGCATTTCTCAGAAAAAATTTCAGAAAATTACAGATTTTGATAAAAGTTTTAAAAAAAGTACAAAAATTTTTGAATTTTTTTTTCTGATTCATAATAGTGATTCAACAGGTTTACCTAGGTAAGACCCTAAGTTAAAGTTAAAAAAATGTAAGATATAAAATTATCAATATAACCTGTATATATACATAACATTGCTATTTTATTGCTATGTATCAAACTTGTCTCATTTAGCCACATTATTTCAAAATAATTATTTTGTTTATGCTTTCAGTACCTATCAGCTTCAGCAGTATGGGAGTACTTCAAAATGTTTCAGGGTAGGCTCGAAATAGCTAAATGTAACATCTGCAGCCAGGAAATTAGAAGAGGACCTCCGGGTACCCCAATTAAAAAAATTTTCAAACAAATCTTTATGGGGGCATCTAAAATCAAAATACGAAGATGAACATTCACTAGCAGAAAAGGAGTGGTCAAAAGAAACAGAAAAGAAAAAGAAAATATTGAAACAAGAAAAAAAATCTTAATTTTGTTATATTTTGTTTGATTTAATCTACCATTAATAAGTATAATTTGCCATTTTAACCCCAGCAGGCAAACCCCGGTTTACCCTGATTTTTAGCCGGGGCAGGGGTCCCGGTCGGTCCATAATCACAAATATTCTTAAAAGTCTTTTAAAATTACCTTAAGAAATAAATGTAATTAATTTTGAAAACTTCACCATACATTGTATTAATTTCGGAATACTTACTCAGTAACTATTAAAATGGTTGAGAGATCCTGTTTGAAAAGTTCCTTTTTTTTTGAATTTTCACAGTACCAAAAACATTCCCCTCATCACACCACTTTCAAGTATTCACTATTTCCTGAAATATGATAATTTTTTTCAAACATTTACACAGCTTACTATATATATATATATATATATATATATATATATATATATATATATATATATATATATATATATATATATATATATATATATATATATATATATATATATATATATATATATATATATATATATATATATATATATATATATATATATATATATATATATATATATATATTAACCAGTCAGTTAGTAAGAAATGAAAAAAGAATGGCAAAAATTAGTTTAGAGAGGAATAGTAATAAGGAACTGAAAAAAAATTTTTTTTAGCTTTAATAAATTCCAAAGTAAAAATAGTACAATAAATATATTTTGTATTCTCAGATAAAGAATTGGTTAACATTTCCCAAATGTTTTATTTTGCATCAATGTTTATTAAAGAAAGATTAGATAATTTAGAGCCTAATATTTCTGGTATGAATGTAGTAAACAGAGTTACAGAATGTGAAACGGAGGCAAAAGAAACTGAATCTTTGCTGAATCATATTGATACAAGTAAAACTGTGGGTCCCAATGGTGTATATGGAAGAATTCTAAAGGAGTGTAGTAGTAGTAATGCAAAGGCATGGAAAATAACATACATTGTGGCTATTTATAAAAGTAGTTAGCAAGATTTGGGAAATTATTAGCTAGTTAAGTTAACATCTATGATCATAAAAGTTTTGGAAAAGTTGTTAAGAGAAATATTTAGATTATAACAAAATACTCAATGATCCCAAACATGGTTTTATAAAGAATGAATCGTGTCAGACAAAAGTTTCAAATTTTATGGAATACATTACTGATTTCATGACAGGAGTGATCCAGTTGATGTTAAATATTTTGATTTCCATCAGCACAGCCTTTGATAAGGTACCCAATATAAGATTGATGCTTGAGTTGTCACAATGTAGTATAGTATTGCATGGTTGGAATAAAGAGTGGTTGAAGAATAGAAGAAGACAGTATGTACTGCTAAATTGCTATAAATCATCATGGGAAATGGTGAAGTGTGGTGTTTCACAGGGTTCTGTATTTGGATTTCTAATGTTCCTAATATATATATAAAGGATTTGGATTAAGAACTTAGATGTATTGTTTATAAGTTTGCAGATGATAACCAAAGTGGCTATTTCTGTAAAGAATAGTGATGGATGTAATAGGTTCAAAGTAATCTAGATAGACTTCTTGGATAGACAGGTAAGTATGAAATGAATTTTAATAGTAAAAAGTGTAAGATTTTCATGTAGGTTACTTGAATGAAGGATTTAACTATAATATGAATGAAGATTGGCTTGAGTCTTACCAGCTTTCTAGGAGCATTAAATATATATGCATAATCCAGAAGTAACGATGACTGTCTAACATTCTTGTAAATACTGCCAACATCAACATGATCCTCATCATTGGAAATCAACATCAAATTTTCAATTGATTCAATGCATATAGCAAAATGTGAGGCACAGGCGAGGTTTGATAATTTCATAGCAGCAATGCCAAATTCAGACTAAAAAGAAAAAAATAAATAAATTCACAAACATAACTAATCAAGAAAAATTCAGTCTTTTATTTTTGTAAGTTTATGTTTATACTTTCCATTCACTCAATACACTGGGCATTCATAAATTTAAAACACACACACACACACACACACACTATATATATATATATATATATATATATATATATATATATATATATATATATATATATATATATATATATATATATATATATATATAT
Organism: Armadillidium nasatum; assembly: GCA_009176605.1. NCBI lineage: Eukaryota > Metazoa > Arthropoda > Malacostraca > Isopoda > Armadillidiidae > Armadillidium > Armadillidium nasatum. Next base: position 28,629 of record SEYY01006834.1, on the reverse strand, counting down.
ATATATATATATATATATATATATATATATATATATATATATATATATATATCATTGTTTCTTTTGAAATAGTAAAATCTGTCTTATGCTTCCATGGGAAGTGAAATTGGAGGAAAAAGGAAGAACTACTAAGATTGAACTAAAGAGTTATAAAGGTTGTACGGGCATTCAAAATTAATGAAATAAGAGAAGTAATTAGAATCTAGTCCTAGAGATGATTATTTTTTAAAAGAAGCAAACTGAAAGATAAAATTAACACACCTATAACCTTTTCACCTAAAAAGTTTGATATATTAAATGGTTTATTTGCTATCAGTTTTTTTTATTCATAGAGAATTTTTCCTTTGTGAGGAACAGGATGTTTCTAAAAGTTTATCTACAACAATTTAGAAATAAATACAATTCTAACCTTTTAAATTTTAAACACTTTTCTGTAATGTAAAAAGATAAATAGCGAAAATCAAAAAAAAATAATTGCATTTCATAAAATTTAAATTTACATATTTCTGAAGTTTAAAAGACTTCCCTGCAGGGTTGGCAAGGGTAGCTCTTACCACTTTAGTTTTCCTAAGGTAAAATGTTTGGAAAGATTGGGAAAAAGGTTGTCAATAATACCAGAAAAACTGGGAAAAATTGAGAAAAAAATAGAATAAATTATTTTATTCCAATATTACTTGAATATAAAATAATTTCATACACCTCTCTAAATAATGTTAGTTATCTTAAATAAAAAAAATCACTCGTATTTTATATATTAAAAAAGATTCACTATTTGCAACTAGAACAATATTGTCTTTTAGATTATATATTTCATATGCTTTATCTTTCCAAACAAGGTGCCAATATACTTGCAACAGTTTTGCAAGTTACATAAAGTACTATGTATACTACTTTTAGTTTATTGCTGCATGATATTCACACAGTTTTGTAAAAAAAAAAAAAAAAAAAAAAAAAAAAAAAAAAAAAAAAAGCACGGCAAAGAGAAATTTATTATATATATATATATATATATATATATATATATATATATATATATATATATATATATATATATATATATATATATATATATATATATATATATATATATATATATATATATATATATATATATATATGGTAAGTGAAGCATTCACAGTAGTGGATTTTTTCGCACAAGACCAGGTTGCGAAAACTAACAACATACTACAAGTTGTGAGTTAAACTGAAACTACATAACTACATGTTGGGAGTTTAATTGGAACTTAGTGTAGGAACACTACAAGTTTGCAACATGAGCGTAGGTATGGAAATTTCAAAAAAAATTAATAGCTATTTTGAAGGGAAAAAATGTGTTATATAATATCGTTTTTTTTTTGGTAGGTTAGGCCTTTCTATTAACAGTTAAATGTAGTTTACGAACAGTGGATTTTTTTGCTAGGTTAGGTCAATATGCTTGCTGTGGTAAAGGTGGAGATTGTTTCTGATTGTTAAAAAATATCGAAAAAAAAATATCGGAGAAGCCTATCGTAAACAAGAGAGTTGCCAGAGGTACTATTACTAGACATACACACAATTATTATTACTTACTTTTCTAGCAGAACCTAATTCGACTTATCATAACCTGAACTACCGAAGTTGCCGTAAAAAGAGGCCTAACCTACATAAGAATTTGCCGTAAAAGAGACCTAACGTACACAAGAACGTTTGCACGACATAGTAGCCTAGGGCTAATTATAGGTATAAAAATATTGATTAAAATAAAATATCGACATAAAAAAATATCGATATAAAAAATATCGAAACTCAGAAACAATCTCCACCTAAGCCGCTTGCTGTTAGGTTTAGTTTTACCCTTTAAGTTCAGGTTAGGTTATCTTACTAGTTTATTAGATCTAAAAAACTAGTTTGACAACCTAACCTGGACTAAAAGGGTAAAACTATACCTAAAGGTGAGCAAATAGACCTAACCTAGCCTAATTGCCAACAAAAAAGCCTGTTAATGTATATATATATATATATATATATATATATATATATATATATATATATATATATATATATATATATATATATATATATATATATATATATATATATATATATATATATATATATATATATATATATATATATATTGAAATTTTTTTTGGAAAATCAATGCTCTCGCAACCTTGTCATAATAGAAACTCAAAGGCTATGTTGTTTAATTTCAAATCCCTATGCATAGTTTCAGTCAAACTTGCAATGCATAAGTATGATTTTTAGTTTCAGTAGCCTGGTCTCGTAGGAAAAAACCCACTTCTCTGAACGCTACAATTGTGTGTATATATATATATATATATATATATATATATATATATATATATATATATATATATATATATATATATATATATATATATATATATATATATATATATATATATATATATATATAGTGGAATAAATTAAAACCTAATGAACTGCAATAGACCAATTTTATACAATAAATATCACAGTAGGTAATTTTTTTTTTATTAAGAATACAGTGGACACACCAGGGGTCAAAATAAAAAGATAAAGAAGAAAGCTACCCTGTGGATGTAAAAAGTATTTTTTCAGCAACAGAGTAGTTGATTTTATGAATAGTTTACCACAGGTAACTCCTGATAGTACCTCTTTCAATCTTTGAGAAAAGGTTGGATTGACATATTTATCCAACCTTTCTAAACAGTCAATATATGAATGATGAAGGTATAGTAAGATTGACTGAGACAGTCTTGATAGGTCCCTGTGGCTTCTAATTGTCTTATTTTCTTATACTCTCATGTTCTTATGACTAAGCTAGGTAAAGACCTTCATCAAAACCTATATATTTTTTGGTAAAAATTGACCTTGGGAACAATTTCTGGGCCTAATTTTTGACAATCTTTTTAAACACATTTGAATTATTTATATAAGAAACTGAACTTTTAATTTCATTGAATGTAGTATGCAATCTATTTAAACACATAAGCACTATCTCTACGCCAAAAATTGATTGTCAACCCCATTGTAAAGATTAGTCAACAAATTGAACTCTTCGTAACTTATTATATATAGGCCTGTGTGGCCAACTATATATAAGATACAGACCTACTATTAGTTTGACATCTTTGGTCATCTACACACAAAAATTATATCTGACCTTTAAAAACAATTCAAGGCAAATTCCCAATCATTCACGATTCTTCAACAGATTTTTCAATCTGACACAAAAAGTAAACAAAGCATCAGATATGAATAAACACTACAATAGAAGCCATAGTTTATAGTTGCTAAAACAAAAACTTTAGCGGTAAAATAACAGAGATTAACGGAAATCGTTTTATGGTGATAGAAATATATTTGTATATTTAAAATTAAAATAATCGGTGAATATATTTGCAGATTTATTTCAAAAACAGTCAAAATTATTATATCGAAAATAAATATTATAAGTCTATGATATATACATTACTTTTGAAAATAAATATTTTTATAATTTTCAAATCTCCTTATATTTTATAATTTATCATACTTATTTCTCTCAGTGATATATATATATATATATATATATATATATATATATATATATATATATATATATATATATATATATATATATATATATATATATATATATATATATATATATATATATATATATATATATATATATATATATATATAAATATAAAAAAAAAAAAAAAAAAATAAAAAAAAATTCTAAAACTTAATAATTATTGGAAAAAATCGATTTAAAGTTTCTAAAGTTCAAAAATAATCGAAAATATTATCGATATAATTATCGATATCGATTATCGATATAATTATCAATATCGATTATCGATATAATTATCAATATCGATTATCGATATAATTATCGATATCGATATAATAAAAATACGATATTGCTCATGCAGTCCAAATCGTAGACACATTCAACTGAAGAGGAAAACGGTCGACACAATTTTTTTAGAGTATGGCCAAATCGTAGACAGTATATAACTGAATGGAAAACGATAGACAGATTTTTGTCAAAAGTGTCGACGGTTTGACCTGTCGACGATTTTTCCTGTCGACGATTTGGGTATAGCACCCATCAAACACAGAAAGGATAGAGGCTAACCTTAATGTAATTGCTACTAAAACAAAGTACTTAAAGCGACTAGAAGAATGTACTGTAGTAATAGCAAAAAATGAAGAATAGAGATAAATACAATGACGAGAAGTGTCTAATTTCTGGGTGTGATGCAACAAACACAGAAAGGATAGAGGCTAACCTTAATGTAATTGCTACTAAAACAAAGTACTTAAAGCGACTAGAAGAATGTACTGTAGTAATAGCAAAAAATGAAGTTTTTGAAAATATGCTAATTTCAGTAACTGATGTTGGTGCAAATTTCTCCTGTCAACGACCAAAGCCCAATACACAGCCTTTAAAGTCACATTCGGTACGGTAAAAATGTTACAATTGCTACGTAATCTAAAATATCGGTTTCAGCGGTTATATAAATTTTGCTGTTAATTTTCCTTTTATTGAAATATTTTTTTTCTAGAGGGAGGTCCACTTATCCCTCTTCAAATATAACTGTGGATATTTTTTAACTTTCAGTTTATTCTTTCGAAAACAAATGATTACAGTTTTTACAAGATTGTAACATATTCACGAAGTAATAAAGCAACAATTAAAAAAAAAAAAAAAAAAAAAAACCGCATATCAAAGTATCTCCTAAAGAAATAAATACTTGTTTGAAATAGAGAAATATTCCAAACACAAAAAAGTGTAATTTTGCAAGGGAGTGAATGTATGATCTACGTTATATGTGTATAACCACAACAGCTGAAAAAAATTATAATTAGTAACATGCAATAAATATTTGAAGTTTATATATATATATATATATATATATATATATATATATATATATATATATATATATATATATATATATATATATATATATATATATATATATATATATATATATATATATATATATATATATATATATATATATATATATATATATATATATATATATATATATATAGAACATTATGGGAAGATAAAGAAATCTTCCTCATCTGGGGTACTACCGCATGTTGGGACTTGAGAACGACAAAGACTCGATGCTCTACCGCTGTGCTATCCTCGAACCCGAAAAAGTTCGATTCAAGAACAGTTTCAAGCATACGAGCTCCCGTCAAGGCACTATCACCAGGTTTTCACCCTGTTCTTCCCTCGTTCTTTAAGATTTATTCAATGACAATGCTTATAAACGCAGCAGTGTATATATGATGTAAATAGAACATTATGGGAAGATCAAGAAATCTTCCTCATCTGGGGTACTACCGCATGTTGGGACTTGAGAACGACAAATTTTATATATGTAATAAATGTGAATCTTCTTTTAGTAATGCATCTAACCTTAAATCTCACTTAAGAATTCACTCAGGAGAGAAACCATATGCTTGTGACTTGTGTGGTATCAGATTCGTTCAGAGTTCTAATCTTAAAGCACACAAAAGGACTCATACAGAACAGCTCCAAAGAAAGAAAAGCAGCAGGAAAACGAAAGGAGAAAGCAACATTACAAACAAAGGAAGAACTTAATGAAATTAGGGAAAGAGCAGTTGAAAGTGCAAAAGATTTTGATCTAACCTTGGAAGTGGCTCGAGAAATAAGAGAAATGAAAGAAAAATGCAAAGAAAAAAAAGGAAAAGAAACTGGACAAACTAAAGAAGCAAATATCAACAGTACAACCATCCAGCAAGAGACGGAACATGAGAAAGAAAACCTTAACACCAAAGAAGACCTTGTTATAATAATACAAGAAAAAGATGATCCGCTACTAGACGAAGAACCAACAAGTGAAGAGGAAGAGAGTAACTCTGATATAATCAGTGGAGAGAATGATATGTTATATATATCTGAAGAAGAAATTCCACCCATAAACTATGCACAAATAAATCCTATAGAAGATATAAATGATGACAGAGAAGAGGAATTTCTGAATATGATAGCGAAATACAGGGACGAAGATATAGTTTTGGGAATGAACCAGAGAAAGAAAGTTAAGAAAATAACAGATTGGAAAAAAATGAATAAATATATTGGTATAACTAACAGGGTACTACCAAGACTGATACCCCCAAATTGCAATATCTCAGAGGTGAACAGACTATATTATGCAGCAAGTAGAGCAATAGCAGATGCAATGGGAACTGAAACTACTCGAGAACAAGAAGGAACTACAAAAACTAAGAGAAACAAAATACCACCGTGGAAATTTAGATTACAAAAACAAATAGAAAACCTAAGAAGTGAGATAGGGGTACTAACAATGTTTAGAAGAGGAGAGGTTACAACACAAATAGCAAAAAGCAAAGTTGAAAATATGCTTAATGAAGAAAGAATAAGAAATGGTGATAAACTATCTCACGCGATGGTTAGAAGAAAGTTGCTGCTAGCTGCAAAATCTAAAAAACTGAAAAGATACGAAAAGGTAGAAAAAGAGAAAAAACAAAACAGAATGTTCAAGGAAGATCCAGGTAAATTTTACAAAACACTGCGGCAGAAACAGGAAGTCGTACAGAAAGTACCATCTATAGAACAGTGTGACAGGTTTTGGAGAAATATATACGAAAATGAAATACATCATAATGAACAGGCAGAATGGACAGAAGAAATAAAAAATCAACCAAGGAATAGGGATATTATAGAAATGAACCACCCGAAGATCGAGAAATCAGAAGAGAGAAAAGTTATAAAAAAGACAAACAACTGGAAAGCACCAGGTATCGACGGAGTACAAAATATATGGATAAAAAAGATAACCATTCTTATGGACCCTCTAATAGAATGTTATAACAGAATAATTGAAGGAAATGAAGAGATACCGATTTGGTTCACTACAGGAGAAACAACACTGCTCCCAAAGTCAGACAAAACAGAAGACTCAAGCAAATATAGACCAATCACATGCCTCCCCACACTTTATAAAATATTAACAGGCATCATAACTACAAGAATACAAAACCATATCATAAATAATGATATCCTAAATGAAGAACAGAAAGGATGCACAAAAAATTCATACGGGACTAAAGAGCAACTATTGATTAATAAAATGATTATGGAAAACAGCAGAAAAGCTCAAAAGAATCTATGCATGATATGGATCGACTATAAGAAAGCATATGATAGTGTACCTCATTCATGGATAAAAGAAATCATGAAAATTTATAAAATTAATAGAAAAATTGTCAGCTTTATTGAAAAAACAATGTCCACCTGGAAAATACGTATGAAACTACCACATGAAAAAGGTGTCCTAAAACTAGACGAAATAAAAATAAGAAGGGGAATATTTCAAGGTGACACCATGTCCCCTCTATTATTTGTACTGGCACTGAACCCTCTAAGTAGTATAATAAACAACTTAAGAAATGGATATAGAGTTAACCCAAGGAATGAAAAAAAATCTAAAGCAAATCTCTCATCTGTTTTATATGGATGACATAAAATTATACTCTCCAGACAGAACTGAGACTGAAAGACAGATCGAGATAGTGAAGAGATTTTCAGAAGATATCAGAATGGATTTTGGCATTGAAAAGTGTGCATATGTGCTACTAAAGAAAGGGAGAAGAGCGGAAGCTGAAAACATTATAATTAATGATACTGTAATAAAAGAATTAGAACCGGAAGCTACATACAAATATCTGGGCATAGAGGAGTCAGAAAAAATAGAGAATGAAATAATGAAGAGTAGAATCAAGAAAGAATACCTAGACAGATTAAAAGCAATCTTAAAAACTGAATTAAAACCCAAAAGCAAGATTGAGGCTATTAAGGTACTTGCTATACCCATAATAACGTATGGTATTGGAATTATTGACTGGTTCCAATACGAGATTAACTAATTAGATGTAAAAACCAGAAAATTATTACATGCACATAAACTCATATATAAAAACCAATACACTGCCAGATTATATATGCTTAGAAATGAAGGAGGTATGGCTGTACCAATGATAGACGAAATACACAAGAAGGAAATAATAGGCTTAAGCGAATATATAAAAGGAAAAGGTACAAAATATATAAAATGGGTAAAAGAACACGAAGAAAGAAAAGCAACAACATCTTCTATATTAAAAAAAGCAAGCGATTATCTCGACGAACATTTAATAGAGGCAAATGAAGAAATGCATATGGAAGATGTAGATGTAATGAATAAAATAAAGAAAATAAAGCAAACATATAAAGTAAGCAGGATGAAAGTTAATGAAAGAGAATGGCGCCATCATAAACACGCGAAAAAATATAAAGAAGAAGTACTGGATAAAGCCTTCATAGATAAAGAAAAACAGTTGAGTTAATAGCAAAAGGATATTTAAGGTTTGAAGAGGAAAGACTACTAATTACAGCCCAAGATGGTGGACTCAGAACAAATTGGTTTAAAAAACACATCGAAAAACAGAACTGCAGTGATAGATGTAGGATGTGTGGGATTGAGGGAGAATCAGCCCTCCACATATTATCTGGATGTGAGACCCTACTCCATAGATATATATATATATATATATATATATATATATATATATATATATATATATATATATATATATATATATATATATATATATATATATATATACAGAGAGACACAATACAATATGTAAACTTATACATTATAGACTATGCAGAAAATATAACATAGAAATAGTACCTGATAACCATAGAAATGTCACCCCACCATCAATAATAGATAATGAACAAGTCCAGATTCTTTATGATTACCCGATTCCAACTGACAATAATATCCCATGCAATAGACCAGATATTGTCCTGACGGATAAAACCAATAACAGATGCTACATCATCGAGGTTGGTGTCCCCTATGATGGAAAGGTATTACTATATGAAAGAGAAAAAGAAATCAAATACCAACAGTTGAAATACGAGATTAGGCGAATGTGGAATGTGGAAGAGGTAATAGTGATACCAATAGTAGTGGGTGCATTGGGAACAATCAAAACAAGTCTAACTAACCACCTTAATAGACTCCCAATTGAAATTCGAACATCAGAATTAAGCTTAGAAATAGTAAGAAAAAGCCTCAGCATCCTACGACTGGTGCTGGGCATGTAATAAAGGATGTTGGCCCTTGACCCAAGGTTTGGGGACGGTTTAAATGCCTTGATTGTGGTAAAGCCTTTTCTCAGTCATCTCACTTAGTCGGTCATAAGAGAATTCATACTGGTGAGTTGCCTTATTCATGTGGTGTATGTTCAAAATCCTTTTCGTCAAGCACACAACTAAGAAAACATGTGGAAAAGCATAATCAAAGTGATTCTCATGTTTGTTCAAAATGTGACAAAACTTTTAATAAAAAATCAGCTTTAGCTCTTCATGAGAGTATTCCATAGTGAAAAGCGACCTTATATATGCGTTTTGTGCTCGGCAGCATTTCGTTCTAGAGAAGATTTGAATGTTCATAAAAAATTGCATCCGGGTAATGAATATCCTTATTCTTGCAAAGTTTGTGGCAAAGGTTTTAAAATTAAGTTATGTTGTGAAAAACATGCAGAAAAATGTGCTTCTCAATTTCAAAAAAAGTCAGTTAAATTGGAAAAAGATGATTTGGAAGTGCTTTGGGATTCTATAAATAATTATGACCTAAATGTAGATCAGCTTGAGTCTTCGCAAGGAAATTCGCAAAGTCAAATTTTTCAGTTTGATGATAGTCAAGGTAGCCATGGTATTTGTAAAATGGAAATGCTAGAAGGTAGCATTGAAGATGGAATTGATTTTGAAGTAGATGAACAAATGTTAGTCTTAACCAATGAAGGTGATAATTCTGTTTTGCAGGTTATTCCTTCTGATTACAGTGTTTCAGGATTTACAACAGGTATTCAACAATGTTAATCATTATAGTATTTATTTTGAAAATTGAATACATTTAAATCATCATGAATTTAACAGTAATCATATTTTTTAAAAATATTTTATATTTCATATCACTTAAATTCCTGCAGAGAATAAAAAAAAAATTATAAACAATACAAATTGAAATGTTTATTCATTTATCCTTTCATTTCTATTCATTGAAAAATATGAAGGACATAAAATATTAAAAAGTTTTATGACAAATGATTAAATAGGATAATGTAAAAGTGAATTTTCTTTTCTGTTACTATTATTATTGTTATTATTATTATTATTATTATTATTATTATTATTATTATTATTATTATTATTATTATTATTATTATTATTATTATTATTATTATTATTATTATTATTATTATTATTATTATTATTATTATTATTATTATTATTATTATTATTATTATTATTATTATTATTATTATTCTCCTCAAGAAGTAAACCTCCTTGTCGAGGAGAGGGGGCTCAGGCACTTTGGTGTCTGCTGAGTTTACTTTACATTTTTTTTTTATTTTGTTTGTTTCTTCCACAATTCCACTGTCTTGTCTTTTCGTCTTTATTGTTCATTTTATGGTTATTATTATGTTATTATTTTTGCCATCATTGTTATTAGTTTTCATTTCTAACGCTATTGTTTTTTATTGCTTCTGTCGTTATTATATTTTATGTTTATCTTCTTCCCTCTCCTCTCCCAGTGATTTTCCTTAATTAACCACCGCCCACTTTTTCAAAGCGTACGAACATAAGTAATTCTTGTTTCTTACGGGATGAATCCCATCTTCCCTCCTAGTCCTGTTAGTTTTTAGACTGCGCTACCTGTATGTATCTTGTGCTCATCTTGCCCTCCTTTCCCCGTGGGTGAGGAGGAAGTTAACATACCGGTTGTTTTCACAGTTCTCTTGACCGTTCCTTACAGGAAACCTTAAGTTGGCCACTCTCTAGGGGAAATTGTGCCACAGTTAGTTGATATATATATTTGACTCGGCGTATCATGATGTGTGGAGCACAGCTATTATTTGTCAACTTACGGCCCAGACTCGGAGTTACGGGAGGTTCTGCCGACGCCACGGCCCACCCCATGGTACCGGGTTTCGGGGAAAGAGTAGGAGGTTCTTGAGCTATGGACGTGAGATGTACGCGGTTAAGCTCTTGAGACATATCTAATAATCATCTTTGGTTGTATATGTGTTTATATATTGCTGTACGGTTGTTATGGGGTATTTTTCCCAACTAAATCAAAAGAAGAAAAAAACTATTTTTAAGAAAGGTTAATATTACCATCAATTGGGCTCCCAATTCTATCTCTTTATGGCCAACTAAACCAGTGACCAGCAGGAGCTTTGATGGCCTTGTTGATGAAATGGTTGGTATTTCTCTTCTCCAACCGATAGTCCTACACAATGGAACCGTTGCTAGGACTACCCTATGTAGAACAGCTCGGCTGTGCCGGCTTCTACATGTAACTGAATCTTCACGTATCAGTTCAGCCATCCCAAGATTTGCAGGGTGTCATTACTGAGAAGCGGTGTAACCAACAAGCTCACACGATTGCTAACCTCTATTTTTATTTGCCTTTTATTACATCTCGACTACTGGCTGCTATAAGACATCTCGTCCTTTGAGATGCATTGGAGGCAACTTGGAAGTACTGTGACACTAGCGACACTGATGAATGTATCCATCCTGGTCCGTGCCGTCTCCGGTTTTGGAAGCTTAATAATTGCTTCCCTTTCACATCTGAAAAAGATCCCTGTCATTTTCAAACTGGACGACAGTCATAACGCTTCAAAAAGTACAATTTACTCTCCGGAGTTCTGTTCATATACAGCGGATGACAAACATGCTCATTTACAAAGACGGCATGTGCCAATTCCGAAGTCTTTCGGTTCCCTTGTAGGGGGAGCGACTTTCGTCTCTTACCTTTACTATGCCATTCCCACCAACCAAAGTAGAACTAGATTTTACGATGCACAGGCAGGGGATCCGGCTTGCTCCGGGTACCAGATTTGAGGGGTGGCAGAAAGGGCTTTTAGATTAATAAAAAAAAGAAAAAGATTAAACGGTTCAGAAAAAATAAGCAAATTATATATATATATATATATATATATATATATATATATATATATATATATATATATATATATATATATATATATATATATATATATATATATATATGAAAAATTATGGCTTCTTTGAATTGATGAATGTTAGCTTATGGTATGCGCCTTCCTAGCTTAGAGTTCTATATAAGAAGTTATTTTTCTCTTACCTTGCTTTAGTATCGGTTCTTTATGAATAATGATGTGTATAGTTTGGTATTAAACAATAATCTTGTTTTCGAATTTATTTTCTATTAGTATGTTCACAAAATTTACAAAGATCAATTAATTCTATTACAATTCACAAGCGTGTTGTTTTACCGGCTTTTTTGTTCGTCTCTTTCTTACAATAACGCTCAAAACGATCGATACTATATCGAATATCTCTTATTTACGCGATATATCGGTACCCATCTCAATACATATCGATTATTAATAATTATTTACATATATTTAAAAAAATTAAATATTATCAATACAACCTTTACTCCATATATATATATATATATATATATATATATATATATATATATATATATATATATATATATATTATTTATATATATTTAAAAAAATTAAATATTATCAATACAACCTTTACTCCAAGATGGTGACTTCCAGAGAATGAATTTCCAAGTAACCAGTTTACTTGGAGATTCATACCTGAACACCCAACCTTCTTACCTAGATGTTAGAATAGTGATTTGAAGAAATAGTGGAAAGTAAAGCATTAGAGGAAACTTATTCTAACAAATAGTATACCTTAAAAATTGTAAAAATTAATTTAAAAAAAATGTAAAATATTAAAAAATTACAAAAATTGTAAAAAAATTAATTTAAAAAAAATTTTAAAAAATTATAAAAATATATTTATATAGCACCTTTATTTTCTTTATCACATTGTTTAATTGTTCAACACTTTCATTACTTAAACTAAAATATGGTTTAATATTAATAATATTTTCGCATTGAACTTTATTATTCTTTTTTATGTATACATTATTACCGGAAAATTTTACAATGGGATAGGGACCATGGTATACTGCTTCTAGTTTGTTCCTGCCATATTGTTGGTTCTTTACAAGAACAAATTTCGCATCTTGTAAGTTCTTTGGGACATATATTTTTGGATTTTTGGCAGAAAATTCTGGAGATAGAGGGAGTCCCAAAAATAATTTCAATTTTTCTGCGTATGTTTTTATTGAAAGTGGGAATGAGGACTCTACTTGTTCTATTAAAGCTCCAGGGAGGGAAGGATTTTGACCCATCATTAATATAGCAGGGGTTATTCCTTCTGAGTTTAATGGTGCAGTTCTTAAACAAAACAGCACTAGGGGAAGGAGATCCAAATAATAGTTCTGAACATCTTCCATCTCATCCGACAGCATGGCTCGAAGAGACCTCAATAGTGTTCTATGAGAATTTTCAATGAGTCCATTACTCTGAGGGGTATAGGCAGAAGTAAAGTTATGTCGGGATCCTAGCTCCTCACAAACACTTGTAAATAAATCAGAAGTAAATTGTCCACCACGATCCGAAACATAAGTTCCTACCACTCCAGCTATGGGCAAGAACTCCCTTGTAATTGTCTCCACAATTGTAGAGGTTTCTATGTTTTTAAGTGGGAAAGCAAAGAGATAGCGAGAAAATCTATCAATTAAAGTTAAAAGATATTTATAATTTTTACATGCAGGCATTTTAAGAATATCTATATGAACCACCTGAAATTTTGCTGAAACTGGCTGGTAAGATTCATATGGTGGGCTTATTTTGCGTAATGATTTAGATCTCTGACATGAATCACAACTTAGAACAAACTGCTTTGTGTATTTTGGCATATCCTTCCATACAAAGCGCTTCCTAAGAGATGCCAGAGTTTTCTTGACTCCAAAATGCCCAAGTGAATGTGAATAAGAAATAACAGGTATAATGAAAGATTCAGGAACAAAGACACGAGGTGAAAGTGGAATAGATTCATCGACAACCAAAGACAGTAGGTCATTTTTATAATAATAGTTTCGCTTGGTCAGCTTGAGATTAGTATTTTCTTGCTTGTTTAAATATTTTTGAAGTTGCACATCTGTTTCTTGTGCTATTTGAAGTTCTTTATAATCAATTTTACACTGAAATAGTTTGAACACTTCAATGGATGAAATATGGAAAATAGATGACAGTGAATGACAGTCATCCTCTATTAAAGAATCTTGCTGTGGAGAAAGCTCTGGTGTGACCAATGCTTCATCGCAGATTGCTTCAGGAAGGACTTCTGTAACAGTGTCTTCTCTTCCAAGTTGGAGTGAATGGCTTGTTGCATCTGCATTTTCTGCAGTATTTGAAGGAGCTGGTAATTTCAGTGAACTGGGAGTATGCTGCTCAGCAGGATTTCTGCTCAAATAATCAGCCATAATATTATCTTCAGATTTAATATGGGTTATGTTCAAATCATATTCAGACAAGAAAGTTAGGTAACGCTGCTCCCTTGCAAGCAAGTGATTAGCATCAGTCTCTTTTTTAAGTGACTGTGTGACTGAGAGATTGTCACAAAACACATCTACCTTTCGTCCTTCTACGATATGTTGAAATTTTTTTCACAGTTTTAACCAAGGCAAGGAGTTCCTTGCTAAAAATACTATAGCTCATTTCAGTTGGGTTTAATTTATAACTATAAAATCCAAGTGGAACAGTTTTTTTCATTTTCGGTCGAAACTACTACACCAGCCAAGGCTGTCTGACTGGCATCTGTGAAAATTGATATTTTGGCACTATTAGAAGGAAACCCCAAAGGAGTAGCATTTTTAAGAGTAAGTTTTGCTAGATTAAATGCTTCTTCAGCTTCAGGATTCTATTTTACTCTCCTTTGAGAGTATGGAGCACCTTTTAGAAATGAAAGAAGAGGAGAAATAGTATTAGAAATTCCAGGAAGAGAAGATCTGAAATAGTTTATACTTCCTAAAAAAGAACGTAGATCCTTAACAGTCTTAGGTTTTGGAATGTTTAATATAGAAAGACTTTTATCCTCACTAGGAAGCATAAAACCTTCCGACACATCAAAACCAAGATATGTAACTTTTGGTTGGGCAATTTTGCACTTATCTGCACTTAGTTTTAAATTAAAATAATTTAAACTATCAAATACCATTTCTAAGACTTTTAAATGCTCCTCATGAGTTGGAGTAGCAATTAGGATGTCATCAATATAGATGAAAATATTAGGAATACGAGAAAGAATTAGAGAGATATATTTAGTGAAACTGGTGGGACTAGAATGAAAACCTTCAACTATACTGTTATACGAAAAACTTCCATATGGAGTGTTAATTGTTAAAAACTTTCTACAATCGGGGTGAACTTTTAAATTATAGAAGGCCTTCTTAAGATCAAGGAACAGAAAACACTTTAGCACCAGAAAGTATATTAGAAAAATCATTTAAATTTGGTAAACTAAAAGTTGTCACGAACTGCTCTTTTGTTAAGAAGCCTCAGGTCAGCTACAATGCGGACTCCACCTGAGGGTTTTGGCAAAACGGAAATTGGAAACCCCCATGGTGAATGTGAAGGAGATAAGACCCCAGCATTAACTAAACTGCCTATCTCCACTTTAGCTTTGTCATATAGGCATGTCGAGATTCTTCTGCTTTTTATATTTATTGGAGGTCCTCTTACCTCAAATTTATATGGGACTAACTCTTTTAAGGCCTCATACTCTGCGGGTGTAAGGGGAAATTTTAACACTTTATTTGTATATTCACTGCTATCACTATTATTTATTTCACTTCTATTTTTAATTTTATTATTTTTATACCTACAGGAAGAATTGTTTATATTGCTACCCCCAGCATTATTTTTACCATTAAGTATATTTTCATTTACCATTGTACTACCATTATTACATAACTCTGAGCTATTATTTAAATATAAATCAGTAAATATTTCCTTAAAATTAAATAATAGATTAGAGTAAAGAGAAGGCGCGGAAGGCAATTTGGGAGATAGAGTAACATTTACAAAATGATCAATTCTTTTTATGGGCACAGACTCCACATCATTTCCTACAATTACATCACAAGAGCTCTTTGTCCGAGCATCAATAATTTTATGGTTACTAAAATCTATTAAAAAATTATACTTTTGAAAAAAAATCCATTCCTAAAATATTACTAATTACATCACAGATTAAGAACGTATGTTCATAATCTCTACGCAATAAAAAATTCAAATTTAGTGTTTTAACATCATATATGTTTATTTGAGTACCATTAGCAGCAGTAAGAAAACCAATAGGTTCTTTTTTATATTCTGCTGAAGCCTTAATAATGGATACTGTACTTCCACAGTCGATCACATATAACTCTTTAGAGTTAGCATCAAAAATACGGTAGAGACTGTTTAATTGTAGATTGGGTTTGGACATATTTAAAACATTCATAATTTTTGGAGTCATTGTACCCTCATAAAAATTTGCATTTTCAACTGGCATCGCAGTATATTTGCAAAGAGCTGATGGCTCTTGCTCAAAGACTGGCCTTTCACCATGTTGTGAATGCAGATTTTTATCTTTAAAACTATTATATTGCAAACAATGCTCAAGTTCACTAGACTGAGATACTCTTTCGTTTAAAACAGATGGTTTTAAATCAGTAGTAGCAATCGCATTCCCATGAAGTTGAGCATTGTTATAATTTACCTTATTTATAAAAGTATGCAATGAATTAGTATCATTATTTGCAATAGTATAAACCTCATTTGCCAGGGAGTAGCTTTTACCTTCTTCCTTTCTTAATTTTTCATATTTAATATTGACACTTTTATCACTAACTATTATACACTGCACTTTATTATTAAATTTCACTTTTAATTTCTTTTTTGAGGGGCTGATGTTAACCCCTAAGATCCGTTTCCCGGAGGGGTTGAAGGAGATGGTCCTGAAGTTGAAAGTTGGGCTTCCCTGGGTGCCCATCGACAGCTACCTCCTTGGCATCTTGTAGCTTTTTCTCGAAACTTGTAATGATAGTAGCAAAGAGCACCTTCTGGCCTATAATTGAAGGTGACCTGCCCCTGGAGTAGCCTCTTGTCCGACTATTCTCAAGTCGTGTAATTCTAATCTCCATTTTATGAGACTGTGTTGAAAGCTCGTCTACTTTTTTAATTCCTTCTGCAACTTGAGTGGATAGGTTAGCCACTTCTCGAGCGAGGAAGGAAATTGAAGGTGGTGGTGTAAGGTCTCTTGTTCTTGTAGAAAAAGGGGCTATGGCATTAACAACAGAGTCATGGCAGTAATGTTCTGCTGCAATTCTGCTTCTGCGAACTCATATATTTGTCAGCAGCTTCGGCCATTTTATAAATTGATAAATCTCCCGTTAATACTTCGAGCATTGCTGCAGTGTCCTCAGGTAATACTTGTAAGAACATTTCTTTTGCGACTGTTTCATTATTTTGTATCATACTTTCGAATGGAGAATCTCCAAGGGATAGCCTTATTCGATTCAAATATTCTGAGGGTTTTTCACCAGGTTTTAATTTCTGTTGAAACAAGTCTGCAACTCTTTCCCTAGCCGAAGGAGCATAGTTAGCTCTCAAAATTTTTTTCAACTCGTCGTAAGTATTTTCGGTTAAAGGTGGTTGAATTTGGGAGATAATGGCCGATGGCAATAATGGTCCAATAAGTTGAGTTCTCTCAATAGGCTTATTCACAAAATAAAGCAGGAAAAGCCATTCTACTTTGTTCAACCAATTTTCTATATCTCTCTTATCGAATTTTGGCAAATCTTGTGTAGTAAGAGTTTTCCTTTTTTGAGGTGACGGACTTCTGGAGGATGTACTTCCACTGGAGGAACTTCTTTCTGAAGTTCGTTGAATTTGCCTTCCTGTGCCTCTGTTATGGGTTTCTTCATTAGTATTTGTTTCATTATCAACTGCTACTTGAGTTATAGAGATGCCAGAGGTCGAAGGATCTAATATGTTGTTATTGTTAGGCCTATTTTTATTATTTTTTCTTGAAGGCATCGTAGAATTGTGATATCGTCCTTACTATATATATATATATATTTATCTATTTGGTTTTATTTATTTATTTCTAAAAAATTTTTTTTTTTTTTTTTTTTTTTTCAAAGTTAAGTCAATGTTATTTAGATTATTAAATATCACAGCTTATAGATCACTGTCCTTATAAATAATTTTTCATTTGATACCTGATAAACTTTTTAAAAAAATTTTAAAGGGTGCTAGGCTAAAGTATTATCATGTACTTTTTATAGAATAACTTAGCCAGCTTATTTCAGGTTAGGCTATGGCAATTGAAATTTTCAAAAAAATGTCTGTTAATTTCTACATAAAAGCAAGTTTGTATTGTAATTTTATGTAAGAGCCCAATGCTGCATAAAGAACAGTTTTTCAGGCTAGGCTAGAATTTCTATTAATTCTTTATTTAGTGATATATTTATTTATCTTTATTATTAATACTGTTTTCAAAATTTATTTAAATGTTATTTATTTTATTAAAATCACAGTTACTAAAGCACTTTTCACTACAAATCACTTTTCATTGCATATTAGTGATGTAAACTTATGAAACTTTGCAGAGTACAAACTAAACAATTACCATAATTTGGTGTTATAAGGTAGAGTCACTTTGTTCTATCTTATTTCCAATACTAGGCCTAAAGTAATTTTAATTTTCATCAAATGTCTATTAATTCTTAAGAAAAGGCAGTTTTATTTTTAAATGTAAGTGAGAGCAATATTCTACACAAACACTAGGTTATAAGCTAGACTAGAATAGGCCCTATTTCATTTCCAACTTTAGGCCTAAAATAATTTAAATTTTTCTAAAAGTACCAGTAATTTCCATAAAAACAGTTTTTTTCTTCAATATTATGGGAGAGCTAAATTCTGCATAATAACCAATAACCAATTTAGAAGGTAGAGTAAGTTGGCCCTATTTCACGATGTAGGTCTAGGCCTTCATAACAATTTGTTATGTATGACATTATTTATTTATTTTCTTATTCAAAAACTTCCTATTTATTTATTTATTTTATATTCGTTCTATATTGTCACTCTGGGGTCACCACTTGCAAAATTATGGCTTCTTTGAATTGATGAATGCTAGCTTATGGTATGCGCGTTCCTAGCTTGGAGTTCTATATAAGAAGTTATTTTCCTCTTACCTTGCTGTAGTATCGGTTCTTTATGAATAATAATGTGTATAGTTTGGTATTAAACAATAATCTTGTTTTCGAATTTATTTTCTATTAGTATGTTCACAAAATTTACAAAGATCAATTAATTCTATTTCAATTCACAAGCGTGTTGTTTTACCAGCTTTTTTGTTTCGTCTCTTTCTTACAATAACGCTCAAAACGATCGATACTATATCGAATATCGCTTATTTACGCGATATATCGGTACCCATCTCGATACATATCGATTATTAATAATTATTTACATATATTTAAAAAAATTAAATATTATCAATACAACCTTTACTCCATATATATATATATATATATATATATATATATATATATATATATATATATATATATATATATATATATATATATATATATATATATATATATAATATATATATATATATATATATATATATATATATATATATATAAAACACAATCTCTCTCTCTCTCTCTCTCTCTCTCTCTCTCTCTCTCTCTCTCTCTCTCTCTCTCTCTCTCTCTCTCTCTCTCTCTCTCTCTCTCTCTCTCTCTCTCTCTCTCTCTCTCTCTCTCTCTCTCTCTCTCTCTCTCTCTCTCTCTCTCTCTCTCTCTCTCTCTCTCTCTCTCTCTCTCTCTCTCTCTCTCTCTCTCTCTCTCCCCGGTTCCAGGTAGACTTAGCCTGTCAGTGGGATCAGCACTTGTTTCCATTTCGTCCTGTTTATGATGACTCCCTCCGTCACCACTTGCTCCATTGTAGGTAAATGATGATGCCTCAACGTATCCTCCATCAAATTTCTCCATCTCTTCCACAGTCTCCTGCCCTTCGGCCTCCGCTCCTATCTCCTCGCCTCTCTAACTTCCTCCATCCTCTCCAAATGACCCAACCTTCTCAACCTTCTATTTTTTGCATTAGCGGTTTGACCTCGACTTCTTCCTTATATTGTATTTCTAATTTTATCTATCCTTGTCGTACCCACCATTCCTATCAAGACCTTTGTTAGTCAATTTCCCAATGACTACACTAACCCGGCTAAAATCACCAGGAAAAAGAGTAACGAGTTCCTCTCTTAGTATAGAAAGCATAACCTAATCAACCACGAACTTACTCGTTAACTATACTAAGGAACCAGTTAAAAGGTGGTTGGAGAAGTTGTGAAATAAGAATAGAGATTAATAAAATGACGAGAAGTGTCTAATTTCTGGGTGTGATGCAACAAACACAGAAAGGATAGAGACTAACCTTAATGTAATTGCTACTAAAACAAAGTACTTAAAGCGACTAGAAGAATGTGTACTGTAGTAATAGCAAAAAATGAAGTTTTTGAAAATATGCTAATTTCAGTAACTGATGTTGGTGCAAATTTCTCCGGTCAACGACCAAATCCCAATACACAGCCTTTAAAGTCACGTTCGGTACGATACCAATACGGTAAAAATGTTACAATTGCTATGTAATCTAAAATATCGGTTTCAGCGGTTATATAAATTTTGCTGTTAATTTTCCTTTTATTGAAATATTTTTTTTCTAGAGGGAGGTCCACTTATCCCTCTTCAAATATAACTGTGGATATTTTTTAACTTTCAGTTTATTCTTTCGAGAACAAATGATTACAGTTTTTACAAGATTGTAACATATTCACGAAGTAATAAAGCAACAATTAAAAAAAAAAAAAAAAAACAGCATATCAAAGTATCTCCTAAAGAAATAAATACTTGTTTGAAATAGAGAAATATTCCAAACACAAAAAAGTGTAATTTTGCAATGGAGTGAATGTATGATCTACGTTATATGTGTATAACCACAACAGCTGAAAAAAATTATAATTAGTAACATGCAATAAATATTTGAAGTTTATATATATATATATATATATATATATATATATATATATATATATATATATATATATATATATATATATATATATATATATATATATATATATATATATATATATATATATATATATATATATATATATATGTGATGTAAATAGAACATTATGGGAAGATAAAGAAATCTTCCTCATCTGGGGTACTACCGCATGTTGGGACTTGAGAACGACAAAGACTCGATGCTCTACCGCTGAGCTATCCTCGAACCCGAAAAAGTTCGATTCAAGAACAGTTTCAAGCATACGAGCTCCCGTCAAGGCACTATCACCAGGTTTTCACCCTGTTCTTCCCTCGTTCTTTAAGATTTATTCGATGACAATGCTTATAACTGTTTCCAAATATTCCTGTTATGGATAGATTGAAAATCTTTGGAAATAAAGAAGGTTAAAGAAATTTGAGACGATAGTTAGAGTGTTGAAGGGGTTCCCCTTTTTCGGCACAGTCTGAATGAGCGCAACGTTTCCAGTAAGAAGGGAAGGTTGAAGTAGAAAGACATAGACGAAATAGTTTACCAAGGAAGGGTGCAAGCTCTGATGCATAAGTTTTGAGAACCACAAGAATAATGCTATCAGACCGTACGCCTTCCTAGTGTTAAGTTTTGAGGGAGCAGAAAAGACTTCTGTAGAAGAAAAATATAATATATATATATATATATATATATATATATATATATATATATATATATATATATATATATATATATATATATATATATATATATATATATATATATATATATATATATATATATATATATATATATATATATATATATATATATATATATATATATATATATATATATATATATATATATATATATATATATATATATATATATATATATATATATATATATATATATATATATATATATATATATATATATATATATATATATATATATATAAATATAATTAAGAATAAAATTAGGATCTCTTTTACACATAAAAACTACAGTGCAAATTTGATAACAATTGGAACTCTATTTTCAGAGAAATAGAGATTTCTGTTGGAAAACCTAAGATAGTAAATAATTTGGTTAATTATGAATAAATAATTAATTGATGAAGTTCAAACAATGGACCTGGATAAGCCCAAAGACTCAGGAACCTGAAAAACTACGTAAAAGTACGGTTGGAAAATTTCACCCCAAATAGGAATTGGCAAATTCTTAGTAGGCCACCAGGTTATATATATATATATATATATATATATATATATATATATATATATATATATATATATATATATATATATATATATATATATATATATATATATATATATATATATATATATATATATCAGACTTCGGTTTAAACCAGGTACATATATAAAAAACTACTTAACGTACGTAAAAAGGATTATATTTTTGGAATCCTTGTCGAATTTCAGTTAGGAAAAGTGTAAAATATTTGCAAATAAATTAAAAAAAAGGTTTTGTGCGACAACTGATGACGTAACAAACTTAAATTTGGTGTTATACCGAACATTTGTCTACGGGGGGCTCTGCCACCCGTACCCCCGACCCGTGAGTGATGAAGATCCTGTAGACAACTTTCTCTGTCGACGATTTGGGGTATTTCCCATTTTTTTCAATTTCGAAAAAATTGAAAAAAAAACCCGGACATTGCCAAACGTACGATTCTCGCGAGATTTAAAAATAAGTAAACTTTACTTATATAAACTTTATTACTATAAGAATTTATTTTTTATTTCCCAATTTTTCTACCTGAAATTCGACAAGGATTCCAAAAATATAATCCTTTTTTACGTACCTTCAGTAGTTTTTTAAATGTGTACCTGGTTTAAACCGAAGTCTGGCCTATATATATATATATATATATATATATATATATATATATATATATATATATATATATATATATATATATATATATATATATATATATATATATATATATATATATATATATATATATATATATATATATATATATATATATATATATATATATATATATATATATATATATATATATATATATATATATATATATATATATATATATATATATATATATGTTATTGGGATTCTCTGTGGCATGAAACCCTTGAAAACGCTTATGCAGATAGTTTCTGCTTTTGCTAAAAATAAACCTTAATTCTTCTAAAAGTTTAGCCTACAAATTAATAAAAGGAAATTATACAAAAGAACTCACCATTTAAATTGTTCTGCAATTTCTATAATGAAATTATATTTTCTTCGATTTCCAAAGTAAATTATACTTGGATGAGTGGCTTATTAGTTTAAGCGCATAAGTAAATTTTAACAGTAACTTTACAGCCAATGTAGAAACATACACTCAAACCCAAGCAAGAACTTACAAATCTCTGATCCAAAACCCAAGGCCTATAGATTAAACAATGATTCACATCAATCATACAATTCAAGTTAATAAACTAACCCAACCCAAGCAATCAAAAGTCAATTTAACACAAATAGTAAGCTTAAAAAGGTATGAGGGAAGAGTAGCTCAAGTTAGGCCCCAACTTCTTTCACAAAGCTTTATAAGAACTCTTCCTAAGGTTTGTACAGAATATATAACTACGATTAGGCTATATTAGTTTAAATAGTTAATACATTACGTTCTGGAAGATATCTTAAGTCAATATAAGTCTTGTAGTTAAAAATTATGTTAAAAGTAACTGCCAACGTGATTTTACACCGACATCGTTTTTTAATAGCAAATCGCAAGTAGTCAGTAAACAACAACCTCGCTTTTTTTGCGTGTAACTAGTGACAACATGAAGTGTTGCCATTTTTTTTAAGGGCGTATTTGATACTTCCTAAATCATTAAATAAATATATAATATAAGGATTCTCAATAATATATATATATATATATATATATATATATATATATATATATATATATATATATATATATATATATATATATATATATATATATATATATATATATATATATATATATATATATATATATATATATATATATATATAATATATATATATATATATATATATATATATATATATATATATATATATATATATATATATATATATATATATATATATATATATATATATATATATATATATATATATATATATATATATATATATATATATATATATATATATATATATATATATGTGTATCTGGTTTAAACCGAAGTCTGGCCATATATATATATATATATATATATATATATATATATATATATATATATATATATATATATATATATATATATATATATATATATATATATATATATATATATATATATATATATATATATATATATATATATATAATATATATATATATATATATATATATATATATATATATATATATATATATATATATATATATATATATATATATATATATATATATATATATATATATATATATATATATATATATATATATATATATATATATATATATATATATATATATATATATATATATATATATATATATATATATATATATATATATATATATATATATATATATATATATATATATTAAATTTAAATTTAATAAAAACACACTTAAAATATGTTTTATTTTAAGTTAAATAAAAAAAAAAATAAAAATTAATATCTTAGTTCCATTTTTTTTCTCCAAATATTCAAGAACTCTCTAAAACCCCTTCGTCATTGGTCAGACATATTCCTTAGCCTATTCCTACTCAACCATTTTGGAAAAATTTTAACCTAATTCAGTTTCACTCTGATTTATCATTTCTGGTGGAAGGTTGGTAAATTTTGTTCTCTCTTTTTTTTATGTAGATTATGTTTTTAAATTTTAATTTCATATTAGGTTATTGTCTCAATTACTATTTTAATTATTATTATCTTCATCATTAATTTTTTTTGGCGTTTTCCAAATTAGTTTAAAGTGTTTTTAATATTTTATCAACAAAGGAAAAGTACACGTGCTGAAGCCCTAATTTGATAATTTCTAAATATCCATTAGTTTCATTTATTATTTCTAACTATAATGATTTTACATTATTATTTATACTATTATCAAATCCACTTTATCATGGCTAGGGTATAAATGAAAACGTTAGTAAGAATCCTAAGTTACATAGTTTGAAACATTTTTCTTTAAAACCACGAGTTTTACGAAATAATCTTAGCATTTACTATTAATGGAATTTTATTATTATCATTATTATTTTATCATTATTATTTACTGATGTTTCTGTTATGTTGGTGTGTTCTTTTTATTTTATCGATTTATTATAGAAAAATCCAAGTACTTTAGCTCTAGTTATTAATTCCTAAATAGCCATTAGTTTAGTAATTTTCATTATCATAATTATTATTGTTATTAGGATTTTTTTTTGTCAAATTTGTTTCTAATCAAGTTAAATGATATTTTTAAAATTCTTTAATATAGGTATCATTATTACAGTTGCTAACTCGACTATTAAAATATTCTCTCTCTCTCTCTCTCTCTCTCTCTCTCTCTCTCTCTCTCTCTCTCTCTCTCTCTCTCTCTCTCTCTCTCTCTCTCTCTCTCTCTCTCTCTCTCTAAGCTTTTTATTGAGAAGGTTACCGATATTATATTATTATTATTATTTTAGTAGAATTCTGGAAAAGAAATTATTACAATAATATTTTCTTTATTGCATTACTTTTATTTTATTATTATTTTTAAAGTGTATTATTCTAGTAGAAAATATTACTTTTAGATATAATTTTATTTTTCATCACTCTAGGACTAATGAAGAAATCTCTAATTAATTAATTTAACATTTTAAATTTCATTATATGACTGTTCCGAGTATTAATTTTATCATTTTAACTTTATAATTTATTGTGTTCCAGCATTATTTCTACAGGGTATTTTTATTTTTTTATTATTTCCATTAGGATGTTAGTATTTTAACTCATATTTTGGCGTTCAATTTATTCTTCTCTCTTGATTTTGGGTACATTTTATTGTTTAATTTTCCCCATTTTATATCATTTATGATGCTGCTTTTATATTTATTCAAATTAATGATAATGTAGATTTTAAAATAATGTCTTTTTATATTTTAGGGATGTTTAAAATTATTAGGTTAATTTTACTTTCATGTCACATAATTGATTGTTAGTTTTTTTTTTTCATATATATTGCAAGGGTTTTAATTTTTTTTCTTCTCTTTTAATTTATCATTGATATTAAGTTCCCACTCACTTTAAATAATTTGGTTAAAGGAAACATTTGGTTTGTTATAAGTTCAACTCCATTCCATATTTAGTCCAGTACTGCATTTATATTTATTTATCTGTTTCATTAATGTTATTTTTATCATTTCACCAAATCTTTTTTATTATTATTATTATTTTACTTTCCTGTAATTAATTTCTGTAAAAATTTTTAGGTTTTAATACGTAGACTGAATAAAAATCAAAATTTGAAGAACAAGCTATATTCTTACCCCAACTGTAGTGTGAAACAGTGAAAGTGGCGACTCAAATTATCTCCATCACCTGCATCTTCCCACAAAGTCTACACCATTAGAAAACCTTCTACCAGATTGTGAGTATAAAAATTTTTTGGTTATCATTTTTATAAATTCACATCATTATGTCCAATGAGAATCCAATACAGCCAGACTCCCCCAACAACCCCCCAACATTTGCTGCCATCACCACTATTCCCAAAGAAGAATTAATACTCATAGGAAGAATAACCAATAAGTGGGAAGGCCCTACCTTTTCTAGATGGCTTGAAGATGTAAAAGAAAACATCCAAATTAAACATTGTGCGGATGACCGTACCAAAATAACTCAAGCTCGATCCCAAATTCACCTCACAAAGGGCGAATTTCGACAACTTTTAAATTCTAACCCAGAACTCCTTCGCCTCTCCACTTTTCAAGAATTCATTGAGACATTAAGATGTTTGGTACCTCCAGAACACTCTCTTCACCATTTTGAAGCTTTCCAAAAACTATTAGATTTTAAGTGGGATTCGACTCACACAATTGCCTCAAGTGCTCTCTCCATTCACAAATTAGTAAAGGAATTTTTCCAGAAACTCACCGAAAAAGACTCCACTATCAATCTCCCAGAAAAAGTAATTACTGCAATAACTACCTCTTTCCTATATACTCAAATTCCTAAAACGCTACAAGATCATAGAAGAGAATTTATTAAAAATTATGATTACAACCTCCCCCTTCCCAAACAAGTCCAAAAATTACTCCAAACTTCTGAAGGTCGTCTGTACTCCCTCCCTACCACAGAAGCAAACCCTCCGTTCTCTCCAATCGACGTTCATCTATTGTCTAATAGCGTAAACTACATAAAACCTAAACCAACCCCTACGCAATCCTTTATCCAAAGCAACCCTCCAAACCGAACTCCAAGAACAAATTCAACTCCACAAATCTGCTATCATTGCGAACAAGCAGATCATTTTAGTGCATATTGCCCTTTCAATCCATATTGCCATCATTGCTATCAATACCACGTTAGAGGATCTACTCCAAATTGCAAAAACTCCACCTTTGATCCCCGCAATCCAAACTTCACATTCAGAAACGCTCCAATCACTCCACAGATAGAGAACATCATAAAAAGAGGACTTTGGAAAGGAAAAGGAATCTATAGGAAAGAATATAAAGGAGTCCGTCCCCCTTCACAGCAGCAAGAAAATCAAGTCTCCCACAAAAATCTTGCAATACAAAGACGCTCTCTTCCCACCGCCCCAACTCAGAGGAATAACAACTTGAGAAACAACCAATATCAAAATTTCAATCTAGTCTCCTCTCCAACTCAAGATCAAGAAAATCACCTTGGCCCTTCAACCCATCAATATTTCCCAGATGATCAGCAAATTTCTCAAGAGCATTGCCACTCTTACAAAAATAACAACCCCCCAGAACAAGAAAATTTTCAACTTTAGAGGTTGAGCAACAGCACTCAACTCAACCTCTCGGTTTTCAAATGAGTGCATATACTGATATAAATAAGTTAGTTAATAAAAATGCATGCAATAAATTTAATCATTTATATATTAATGATGTAGATAGTAGTAATTTAGATAGCAATTATTTTAAGCAAAATCCGCCTTTAAATTTTAATGTTTATTCTTATATTGATAATAATTATGACACTGATATTTCACCTCAATACAAATAAATCTTTACAACTACCACAACAAACGTATCCAAAAACCTCACAAACTCAGGTTCAACTTTCTCCTCATCCACATCAGAATGTTACAGCAACTTCTCACATTCCATCATCTTTACAGCAATCTCACCACCAACAGCAACAACAATCATCACTTCAACAACATCACCCTCAATCACAAATACACCATTATCAACACTCTCCTCTTCCTCCACATACACCACAATTACCTCAACATCAACAACAGAACATATCTCAACTACATCAACAACCCTTTCAAACAAAGCATTCACAACAACCATCACAATCAGACCAACCACACTCACAGCTTCCACCATCTTCATTACTCCCCATAAATACATCTAT
>SEYY01006833.1:0-14868 GCA_009176605.1 Armadillidium nasatum | reverse complement strand
AGATACAAGAGGAGAGAATGAGGAAGAAGGAAGGTTAGAGTTAACATTATTTTAAAAAATGCCAGAAATGGTATGAGGAGGAAGAACCTGGAAGAGTATTGCATTTTCTACAGAGTAATGATATTTTGGTGTTGTGAATAATATATTTTGCACCATTCCGGTATGAGTAATAAGTTGAATGAATGTTTTGAGTTTGAAGATGGTAATCCCTGAAGGCAGCATCTTGCTGAGAATGGCACGAGAACAAGTAGAGATAAATTAAGGTTTGTTAGGTTTAGTTGAAGGGAAAAACTATAGTATGGACCCTTCCATGACGGAAAGAATCACCTCAGTTATGTGAGGTGCACATTCCGAAGGACCCTTCCCACGGAAACAGCAGTAATTACATGGAAATATATATATATGTGCGGAAGGGGGTGACCGAGTGGAAGTTGGACGAGTGGAGTCAAGGAGTTCTTAAGGAACAAAAGGATTAGCTGGGAGGAGGGTGTGCGGTTGATAAAGGATAGGACGGAGTGTTTGGGAAATTGATATGGCCTGCGGTAGACAACACCCCACGATTGTGAAAATGGATGTGAGAGTAATATATATATATATATATATATATATATATATATATATATATATATATATATATATATATATATATATATATATATATATATATATATATATATATATATATATATATATATATATATATATAAGAGATGGGTAGTATTTAAATACAAGACTGTAATTAACAAAGTATTCTAAAATGTACTTTGATGTTAAACTATTTCAGTATACATCTAAAATACATATTCAATGTATTGAAATACAATATAATGTATTTATTATAAATACAAACTACTTTCATTTTTATAAATATGATAATCCAAAGACTGATGCAATTTGCTTCCACATCTCGAGTGATCGTATATGTAACAGTGCGGAATAATGCTATTCATTTACGGAATCAAATAATTGTTTAGTTTCCGTTATCAAAGCCCAGGAGCCTTTTTAGTTATTTATTTACTTTCAATTTAATTTTTTTCTTTTATGCCAAACAAGACGTTGACCATGCAAAACAATTCTCACAGCATTTATAAGGATTTTTGATTAATGTTCTGACAAATAAATATCTGAACCTACCTTGATAAATCTATTAAAAACCGTTTCGGATGTGCAAGATGCAATTTTGTCGAATGCAAATCTCCCTTCCTTCAAATTGTTATGGATTGATATAAATAAATCTTGGGACACTAAATCTAAAAAGCCAATAGCCATGCGTCTTGTGATGAATGTTACCACAGCCATTTTCTCAAATTCCCGCTTCCCAGTCCAAATATACAGGCAGTCAAGAAACTGATAAAAATTTGTCAAAAGGTTTGAATAGATCTGAATATTTTGGCTTTTGCAAAGGGGATTTTTGTTCTAAGATTTCAAACAGTGATATATATTTACATAACGAAAATCACACACAGGGTCCCCTGAAATGTATCTGCTTGTATGTAGCTCCCATTCTGAAGCATAACGTAACTATATAATTATTTGGACGTGTAGAATGTTTTTTTTTTCTTTCGTGAATAACTCTGATACCAAAAAGAAACCGCGCAACTGACACTTATTTTGAAAGGCTTTTACTGCCACACAATAAAAAAAAAAGTATATTTGCAGTTGTGTATTTATTTATGAAAAATAATTTCAAATGAATAATGGTTTTTGTATACTTTAAAAGTGAATGTATTTGATTTATATTTTGTGTATTTTGTATTTAATATTTAAATACTTCTGTAAAATATATTTGGTATTTAATTTCATATTTATTATGTATTTCGTTTTTTATATTTAAATATATTTCATGTATTTCTTGCCCTTTCGTCAATCTATAGTTTTATTTATAATTTTGAACAGCGAAAGCAGATGAGAAATATAAAAAATTTTCCAATTCCTTTTGCATCAGACTTAAATAGTTTCTGAAAGACATATTATATCCAAACTGTCTTTTCTCGATAGATTCTTATAAGCACTAGGAAGGGGATCGAAGAATGAAGGGGTAAGTCATATGATAAATCATATTCATAAGAAAATCTGTTATAGGCAGAAGAAGTTACAGGAATTATCATATGTAAATTAGCGTAACCAGAAGAACCAAGCTTTTTTCTTCGGAATGATATATAGTAGAATTACCTGAAAAAAGACGGAAGTCATTTCAATCATATATGTTACCTATATAGGTCAAAAATTTATAGGGAGAAAAAAACCTGATTCCTAGGAGAAGAAAAAGTGAGTAGATTCTTTAATCCTATCGTCCCGAAGATGCAGAGGCATCTGCAATTTTTAAGCCAAGTTGAACAACAAAAAAACCTTTGCCTAGATGTTGAACAAAAAGGAAAAGCCAGTTTTCTAGAAATTTGTGAACATCTTTATTCTCTTCAAACGAGAAATTGTGTAGTTGAACCTTGCAACTCTAGAATGAATTCTGTGTTTGATTTTCAAACAAAACCTTATGGAAAACTTTTCACAATATAAACCTTAGGTCGGTGCAGCATCGGTATAACATTGATTCAATAAACGCTCGACATGCTGAATCCATATCGCAGCCGTAAATTTAAATTGCCAACTCCTGATTGGTCTTTGCGCTGTGATAACAAGACAATCTTTTCAGTATGCGGATTATTGTTACTATTTTTTTATTAAGCTGCATTTATCGCTTCGTTTCATAATAAATGGAAAATTTTTGCTTTAATTAACAACAAGGTAATAATTACCAGCTGAGCTGTTCTTTTACTTTTCCGAAAATATAAAGAGAAAATATATTGAAATTAATTTAATTAAGCATAGTTAATGGGGGAAGAGCACTTAAAAAAAGTACCAAGCACTTAAATATATTCCCCCCCCCAA
This sequence comes from Armadillidium nasatum, assembly GCA_009176605.1. Taxonomy (NCBI): domain Eukaryota; kingdom Metazoa; phylum Arthropoda; class Malacostraca; order Isopoda; family Armadillidiidae; genus Armadillidium; species Armadillidium nasatum. The sequence goes on along the minus strand of SEYY01006833.1, from coordinate 11,982 downwards.
AAAAAAAAAAAAAATTTATCCTATACTGATTACATCATTTTGATTTGATATATCGAGATGTATCTGCCCCCGTACCCACAAACTTCGTACCACTGAACCCCAAATAGTCAACATTTTTATAAAAAATTTGTCGATCAATTTTCCCTTCAGTTTGAACGTGTTGGCAATTTGATCGTTAGCCCAAAAAATAAAATAAAAATATTTGTCTGCCATTTGACAAAAAACATTATTTTAGTTCGTATCGAAATTTAAGCCTATTTTTATTAATATTTATTATTATTATTATTATTATTATTATTATTATTATTATTATTATTATTATTATTATTATTATTATTATTATTATTATTATTATTAAGCTTTCATTGGCATTTAGGCTTATTGTTATTATTATTGGTATTTGTTGGTTTTCACAGTCAATTAACCTAATATAATTCAACCGTAGTGAAATATATTTGATAGATGTCATATGCACAATATGACTGATTATGTCGACGATTTGGGCGAATTTTGGAAACAATTTATCGACATTTTACTTTAATTAATTAACGAAACAAGTTTTCCATGTTTTGGAGTAAATTTATTTATTTTTTTTTTAATGTAGTGACGATTTAGACGTCTTGACTCGTTTTTCAATTTGCCCTGTGGACGATTTGGGCTATACCCCTTTAGATTTATTAAATGTTAATTTTTTTTTATCGGTAAATCGTCGTTCCTATAATGAAATAACTGTTTGTCAAAATTCACACTGATGTCATCAGTGTATAATAATTCTCATGTTTTTTTTTATAGTAATAACTTTAGTTTTTTTTTTTGTTTTTATTAAAATACTCTTCCTCGTTTAATTTAATTATTTAATTTTTTTTTTGTAAATTTTTTTTTAGCAGGGTGAAAAAAAAGATTACACATCTGGTGCTTGTATAAACAAAAAATATTCAGTACTTCGTTAGTGCTTAAACATTAAATTTCCACTGTAAGTCATGTTAAACTTGGAAAACAACAAATAATCGACTCGCCTCCATCGTACGTCTGGCAGAAATCACTTCATTATGAGGGAAGAGTAGATGTGCTGAACGTGTGCCGAACTAATTCATATAGTGAGTTCTGTACGAGTTAGGACAATTACAGTATATTTCCAACCTATGTTGAGAGCTCGTTTCGTTGTTGTTGTACTGCTATATTTACATATATATATATATATATATATATATATATATATATATATATATATATATATATATATATATATATATATATATATATATATATATATATATATATATATATATATATATATAATGGATTAATTGCTAAACATGGAAAAATAGGATTTTTGCAGTATCTCTAGGAATAATAATTTTTTTACTGGGACTTTCTCTGGATAAAAGCGCTTGAACTATTAGGATGGAGTAACAGTTAATTATTAATTTAACTTAATTTGAGTTACCTAAGAACAAACTATTCAAAAAAAATTATTTAAATGATTAGCATGAAAATATTTTAAAGTGAAGCTGTTGTTTAAAATTGTAATACTGTTTTCATATAAAGGACTGTTAACATGCTAACTGATAAGCTCGTAAAGTAATTAATAGCTCTTTATATTCCTGAATATAAATAAATAGAGGAAAACAAAAATCGATTTGTAGGGAATATATTATTCAATTCAAATGTCTCTAAAAATAATACATTATAAAAAATACGAACATTTATGGGAAGTCATGTGTAGAATTTTAGATTGATATTCGTACTCATTCTAAAAATTAATATATGGCTAAAAAAACTTCGCCACTGAAATTAAATTAAAAAGGAAAATTTTTAAATAAAGGACATTAGTATAATAATAAAAAAAATATAAATTAAAAAATTGATAATTACAATATCAATTAATATAAAATTTAATTAAATTAATAAATTAGTAATAAATAATAAATTAGTAATAACAATAGTATTAAAAGGTCATAAATAAAATCTCCATCTGTCGTATGTTCCTATTTCTATCAGTTACAAGTTAGTCACAAACATTCCAAAACACGATTCAAAGTATTCAAACTTTTTTCCAAGACCTATTTTCGGAATTTGGGGCTCATTTTTTACAAAATAAAGCTATGAACATTCTCTAGGACAGGAAAAGTAATATTAAAAGGTCAAAAAAAAATTCCATATGTCGTATGTTCCTATTCATATCAGTTAAAATTTAAAGGTCACTAACATTCCAAAACCCAAAAGTTAAAAGTCACGAACATTCCAAAACCCGAATTCCAAGTATTACAACTTTTCAAGACCTACTTTCGGAATCTGGATTCTCTATCCCTTTACGGCGTGCCATTAAAGAGTTATAAACCGTTAAAGGAGCCCCCCGAAACCATGTCGATCTTAACCTATGGCACAACATGCCGTATTATAGGCCAATTGTTCCATGAAATATTTGTCTGTGCCAGTATGCAAAATTTGGCTTTCCCTCTTCTGCCTCTTATTTTGGGATTACCCCAAATCGTCGACAACCCAAAAAAAAAATTTTTTTCCTCACGTCCAAAACGTAGACAACTTTTTTGTTAAGGTCATTGGGTCGACAACATTTTTTTTACAAATCGTCCAAATCGTCGACACTATATATCGATTAATTGAAAGATATATATCATCATCACTCACGGGTCGGGGGGTACGGGGGCAGAGCCCCTCCGTAGACATGTTCGTGTGCCATGCGTCTACTAAAATATATTAAAAATGTAAAAAATATATTCATAATTATTATAATAATAAAATTAAAAAATAGGCTTACATATCGATTGTATCGATATAAAAAAAAATACGATGTTGGTCAAAACGGTCGACACAATTTTTTTAAGAGTATGGACAAATCGTAGACAGTATATAACTGAATGGAAAACGATACAGATTTTTTTCAAAAGTGTCGACGATTTGACCTGTCGACGATTTGGATATAGCACCCTTATTTTAACCGAACTAAAGCGGTAAGAGAATCGGAAAAATAATTTGACGATCTATTGAACGTATTATACTCGTTTGAAATTTCGAGGATATAAAAATTACGGTATTTTAAAAATGAAATTAACATTCCAATGAGAAGTGGTGGCTGCGATAAGGCCCACGTGGACCAAGCGCTGCAGGATGGTCTTAGAAGGTCATGGAGATAAAAAAAAGTTTATATTATATATATATATATATATATATATAATATATATATATATATATATATATATATATATATATATATATATATATATATATATATATTGTGTGTGAGGTGGCCCTATGGAAGATCTTGCGAGAGGGCCTCGATGACATAGCGCAGCCACTGATGAGAAGGTATCGTTTTTGGAAATTGTATAGTATATGTTAATTAATGTAGTATTACATTTCATATTTTTTCGCTAAGTTTTCAAACTCATCTGTGGGAATGAAGGCCATGCAAGGAATTTTTAAAGGATCATAAAGCTTATTCCCCCCCCCCCCTTCCCAATTCTCAGAGGAAGCTATAGCGGTCTCATCTTAAACACAACACCCTACCGCATTTCAGCCTATTTAATTAGTTTTAAAAAATATTTTTAATGAAACCTCTATAATTTACGTTAAAAATCAAAAATTAAATATCTTTTCCTGATCATTTTTACTTTCCATGTCCATTTTCTAATTTTTTATTAGAAATTATAAAAAAAATAAAAAAAATAATATATATAATATATATATATATATATATATAATATATATAATATATATATATATATATATATATATATATATTATATATATATATATATATTATTTATAAGCTCTATTTCTTTCATGATCTGACCTCTTGTTCTCTTTGAGTCAAAATGTCACCATCATCCAACATGCACGCACATGAAAAAAAAAAAAATTTTTTTTTTTTTTTTTTTTTTATAAAAGGAGCAGAAAACTGCTTTAAAATTTCTAAGTAAAAAAAAATATCGTTGGTTCGATACTGAGATAAAATATCGATATATCGACTTTAAAAATATCATCGATATTTTTCGATGTTTTTGTAAAAGCTATTAATATCGATATATATCGGTAATCTTACGTCATCCCTAGTTCCGACCCATCAAGGAAAGGCTAGCCTTAAACCGTATCCTCTATGCCCAAAACCAACGACAATATTTTCCATCCTGGAGACAAATTCTGAAGAAATAATAACTTCAGAGTTGAGAGAGCATCACGAGCTCTCTTTGTGTGTGGACGTGATTCACTCTCTCTGAAGGGAAGTTTTTTTTTGTCTCCCTGGAAGGACGGTATATCCCATCGTCGGTGAGGTCAGTTCTCAAAAAAAAAAAAAAAAAAAAAATATTCCCACGCAATAAAAGAGCCAAGCTGATATAGTAGCAGTATAAAATAATATAACTGTCAAATAATATTTGACATATGATGACAAATGCACGTTCGATATAGATTAATATTCATAATAAATCAATTTTTAAAACAATTTAGCGAAGATTTTCATTTAATATTATTATTGATGTATGATTATTATTTCTTGTGATTGATTGATCAGTAAATTATTAATTGATTTTATTAAAGTAAATGAATGTATATATATATATATATATATATATATATATATATATATATATATATATATATATATATATATATATATATTTTTTTTTTTTTTATTATTATTATTATTATTTAGCACTAATTTTGTTCGTGCTTCAATATTTATTTGAATATTCTTATTCCCTAATTATCACTTTATTAATATTATAAAACACATTTCTTAAAATCAACTTTATTTGTAGTTATACATTAATTGATGGTATTATCTTAGACAAATCCTAGCTTTCGTGGCCTATGTCAGTCCACCTCTTTCAGGGTATGTCTGAGAATAATGTGACGTATTATTTTCACTTCAAATCGTTACTGTTGAATTGGTTGGTTTGTTTCTAATCTCTCTCTTGTCCATCCTTCTAGGCCTCTAGGGTGTGCGTGATGTTATCACACGATGCAGATTGTTTTAAGTAGTCATTTATGATGTCGATTTTATAGTTGCCACCGTCTCTGTTGAAATAAACAAGAATCCGGTATTTATCAAAGTGACTCTTAGATAGGTGTCATTAAAAGCAATTTGTTCATTCATTATTAATGTTTATGATACTAATGTTATTAAACACAAATATTTAATATTGGAAATAATAAAATTATAATGTTGAGCAATGACGTTAAATAACACAAACAATAGATTTCACCACGACGAAGCCAATTACGCACTAGAGCATAAAATGACTGCCTCTGACTGACTCTTTCTAGATGAGTCGGTGCTTAAATAATGTTTTTTCCTTCGAGAATTTTTTTTTATTATTTTTTTTTTATTTATTTATTTATTTATTTTTGTTTTTTTTGCCTTAGCTAAAATAGAAGGTATAGAGGTAGCACTCCCTCTTTCCATGTTAGAAGTCGGGGTTTGAATTCCCAATAGTAGACTTGAAATTGTATAATTTCACCTCACAGTTTATGTGGTTTTATTACTTACGTATATTGTCCGAGGTTGAAAGGGATAGCAACTAACCTGTAACCCAGCTCAGTCGGGGGGGTGAGGGTATGGGGTAGTTTTGAGATAGTCATCATGGAGGGTGTTCATGAGCTTTCTCAATGCGATTTTCTTTTTGTATTATCGTGGTATAGAGGTGCCTATCTTTACATTTGCTACACCATCTATTTGCAAACAAATCTAATGCACTTACCTCTGTCTTACCAGCTTAGAGGTCAGGATTCGAATCCCCAATAGCTGACTTGAAGTTATATATATATATATATATATATATATATATATATATATATATATATATATATATATATATATATATATATATATATATATATTGGTGACTGAATTAATCGTCATTGGCAAAATCGGCATATTTTACTCAATCGTCATAGTCAAATTTCTGAAGATTATTTTGGTGATTAATTTTCATATATTGGCTTATAAATATCTCTCTGATCCACCTTCTATTGAGAGTGAAAGGCTGTTTAGTGGTGGGTTCAAGATATACTCTCCAAGACAAAATCAAATTACTCAAGTAAATGGAGAAAAGATTAGGTTTCTGCATTGCAATTTAAGAGCTCTAAATTTAAAGCACTGAAATTTTCCATGTCTGCCCATGTTCTCACATATTAAATTTTTTACAATCGATGTTCTGAAGATACAGGGTGTCCCACTCTCCCTTAACCACTGATATGCTCCTATAGATATTAAAGTACTGGTCAAATGAACATCTTCATTGAGTTTGTAAATTATTTGGATGAAGAGAAACTTCGTACAGGCTATTTTCAGAGTGACCTTTCTTTGAATATCAGGTTATTCCCAAGGGACTTTGGTCACTATGCTTGAACTTAAAGGAACATTATTACAACTGTAAATTGAAAAGATGATTTATGACTTTCAATAATTTAAAACTAACACCGTAATATATATATATATATATATATATATATATATATATATATATATATATATATATATATATATATATATATATATATATATATATATATATATATCCTCCAAATGTTTAGTAGCAAATGAGGTTGTAGCTGAAACCACCAGTATCATACATGAGCGCACAGTTGTTTCATCTAAAACATCGTGCGGAAACATAATCAGTATTAATAACGCAACGATCCATTCACTTGCCTCCGAACTAAAAATATTGGGACGGTAACTGATTCTTGCTTTCTTTATCACAGCAGTATACACAATAGCTATGATACACTCAGGTACCTTGCTCTCATTAAGATATGCCGAAAGCTTGTATAGGTACTACTTGCCGTTGCACTACGATTCATCTCAGTACTTAATGTACTTTCAGCTACAGCTTGCTTTATAGATTTGATGTTCATGCGCTTTACCCATGTCGATATCAGCTTCAGCATTAAATCCTCCGCCAACAGTCCAAGTGTTGGAATAAGTGACATGATCTTCTCACTATTCGGTTCACGATATGTAATACCAGACAACTTCAATTCAGACGGTTTCTTCGGTATTTAAGCAGCTGGCAGGATGGCAACAAACTCTTCATAACATCTACTACGTGTTGACACATATCTCATATATATTGCACTCACCGCCAAAGGACAAATTTTATTTAATAAATAAAAGCGATATTTTGTAATTAATAACAAATAAAATGCGATATTTTTTAAGGACAAATTTTAATTAATAAGAAATAAACAATAATGATAATAAATAATATATTTAATAATAATAATAATAGTAATAATAATAATAATAATAATCATAATAAAAATAATAATAAAAACAATACTAATAAAATATTATTAATAAAATGAAAGTAATAATAATTTTAATAATAATTAATAATAATAATAACAATAATAATAATAACAATAATAACGATAATAAAAATAATAGTAAAAATAATAATAATAATAATACTACCACTACTACTACTATTAATAATAATAATAATACTAATAATAATAAAAATACTACTACTACTACTAATAATAATAATAATAATAATAAATAATAAAAATAATAAAAATTTTTTTTTTTAAAAATAATAAAAAATAATGATAATAATAACTATAATATTATTAATAATAATAATGAATTATAAAAATAAAAATAAAAATAATAAAAAAATAATTAAAAAAATTTAATAATAATAATAAAAAGAATAATAATAATAATATTAATAATAATAATTTAATAATAATAATAATAATCACAATAATATTGGATGAAATTGGAAAGGTAACACCATTTTCTGAATTGCAGATTACGTCTATTTTTTCCAATTATTAAATCACGTATTTGAACCTTTAAAAATATTTTGGCCCGCCAACCACTTAGCACATTTCAAAAAAACCTATCATAGAGTAATCAAATGGTGAACAAAGCAGAGTTATCTTATGACTACGTTCGGAGTAATATCAGTTAGAAATTGGATGGTAAAACCATTTTCTAAATTGGACATTACGTCTATTTTTTTCAAATTTTAAATCACGTTTATGAACCTTTAAAACTATTTTGGCCCGCCAACCACTTAGCACATTTAAAAGACCTATCATAGAGTAATCAAATGGTGAACAAAGCAGAGTTATCTTATGGCTACGTTCGGAGTAATATCAGTTAGAAATTGGATGGTAAAACCATTTTCTAAATTGGACATTACGTCTATTTTTTTCAAATTTTAAATCATGTTTTTGAACCTTTAAAACTATTTTGGCCCGCAAACTACTTAGCACATTTAAAAGACCTATCATAGAGTAATCAAATGGTGAACAAATCAGAGTTATCTTATGGCTACGCTCGGAGTAATATTAGTTAGAAATTGGATGGTAAAACCATTTTCTAAATTGGACATTACGTCTATTTTTTTAAAACTTTAAATCACGTTTATGAACCTTTAAAACTATTTTGGCCCGCCAACCACTTAGCACATTTAAAAGACCTATCATAGAGTAATCAAATGGTGAACAAATCAGAGTTATCTTATGGCTACGTTCGGAGTAATATCAGTTAGAAATTGGATGGTAAAACCATTTTCTAAATTGGACATTACGTCTATTTTTTTCAAATTTTAATCACGTTTTTGAACCTTTAAAACTATTTTGGCCCACCAACCACTTAGCACATTCAAAAGACCTATCATAGAGTAATCAAATGATGAACAAAGCAGAGTTATCTTATGGCTACGTTCGGAGTAATATCAGATAGAAATTGGATGGTAAAACACTTTTGTAAATGGATATTACGTCTATTTTTTTCAAATTTTAAATCATGTTTTTGTACCTTTAAAACTATTTTGGCTGGCCAACCACTTAGCTCATTTAAAATATCTATCATAGAGTAATCAAATGGTGAACAAAGCAGAGTTTTCTTATGGCTACGTTCGGAGTAATATCAGTTAGAAATTGGATGGTAAAACCATTTTCTAAATTGGACATTACGTCAATTTTTTTTCAAATTTTAAATCACGTTTATGAACCTTTAAAACTATTTTGGCTTTAATTTTGAAAACTGCTTTAAATTTCTACAAGGAAAAAAAATCGACGAATCGATACTGATGATAAAATGTCGATACTTAAGGCATTAAAAATATCATCGATATTTTTCGATGCTTTTGGAAAAGCTATTAATATCGATATATATCGGTAATCTTACGTCATCCCTAGTTCCGACCCATCAAGGAAAGGCTAGCCGTAAACCGTATCCTCTATGCCTAAAACCAACGACAATATTTTCCATCCTGGAGACAAATTCTGAAGAAAAAATAACTTCAGAGTTGAGAGAGCATCACGAGCTCTCTTTGTGTGTGGACGTGATTCACTCGCTCTGAAAGGAAGTTTTTTTGTCTCCCTGGAAGGACGGTATATCCCATCGTCGGTGAGGTCAGTTCTCAAAAAAAAAAAAAAAAAAAAAAAAAAAAAAAAAAAATATTCCCACGCAATAAAAGAGCCAAGCTGATATAGTAGCAGTATAAAATAATATAACTGTCAAATAATATTTGACATATGATGACAAATGCACGTTCGATATAGATTAATATTCATAATAAATCAATTTTTAAAACAATTTAGCGAAGATTTTCATTTAATATTATTATTGATGTATGATTATTATTTCTTGTGATTGATTGATCAGTAAATTATTAATTGATTTTATTAAAGTAAATGAATGGTATATATATATATATATATATATATATATATATATATATATATATATATATATATATATATATATATATATATATATATATATATATATATTATTTTTTTTTTTTTTTATTTATTATTATTATTATTATTTAGCACTAATTTTGTTCGTGCTTCAATATTTATTTGAATATTCTTATTCCCTAATTATCACTTTATTAATATTATAAAACACATTTCTTAAAATCAACTTTATTTGTAGTTATACATTAATTGATGGTATTATCTTAGACAAATATAAGCTTTCGTGGCCTATGTCAGTCCACCTCTTTCAGGGTATGTCTGAGAATAATGTGACGTATTATTTTCACTTAAATCGTTACTGTTGAATTGGTTGGTTTGTTTCTAATCTCTCTCTTGTCCATCCTTCTAGGCCTCTAGGGTGTGCGTGATGTTATCACACGATGCAGATTGTTTTAAGTAGTTCATTTATGATGTCGATTTTATAGTTGCCACCGTCTCTGTTGAAATAAACAAGAATCCGGTATTTATCAAAGTGACTCTTAGATAGGTGTCATTAAAAGCAATTTGTTCATTCATTATTAATGTTTATGATACTAATGTTATTAAACACAAATATTTAATATTGGAAATAATAAAATTATAATGTTGAGCAATGACGTTAAATAACACAAACAATAGATTTCACCACGACGAAGCCAATTACGCACTAGAGCATAAAATGACTGCCTCTGACTGACTCTTTCTAGATGAGTCGGTGCTTAAATAATGTTTTTTCCTTCGAGAATTTTTTTTTTTTATTTTATTTTTATTTATTTATTTATTTATTTTTTTTTTTTTTGCCTTAGCTAAAATAGAAGGTATAGAGGTAGCACTCCCTCTTTCCATGTTAGAAGTCGGGGTTTGAATTCCCAATAGTAGACTTGAAATTGTATAATTTCACCTCACAGTTTATGTGGTTTTATTACTTACATATATTTTCCGAGGTTGAAAGGGATAGTAACTGACCTGTAACCCAGCTCAGTCGGGGGGGTGAGGGTATGGGGTATTTGAGATAGTCATCATGGAGGGTGTTCATGAGCTTTCTCAGTGCGATTTTCTTTTTGTATTATCGTGGTATAGAGGTGCCTATCTTTACATTTGCTACGCCATCTATTTGCAAACAAATCTAATGCACTTACCTCTGTCTTACCAGCTTAGAGGTCAGGATTCGAATCCCCAATAGCTGACTTGAAGTATTATATATATATATATATATATATATATATATATATATATATATATATATATATATATATATATATATATATATATATATATATATATTATATATATATTGGTGACTGAATTAATCGTCATTGGCAAAATCGGCATATTTTACTCAATCGTCATAGTCAAATTTCTGAAGATTATTTTGGTGATTAATTTATATACATTGGCTTATAAATATCTCTCTGATCCACCTTCTATTGAGAGTGAAAGGCTGTTTAGTGGTGGGTTCAAGATATACTCTCCAAGACAAAATCAAATTACTCAAGTAAATGGAGAAAAGATTAGGTTTCTGCATTGCAATTTAAGAGCTCTAAATTTAAAGCACTGAAATTTTCCATGTCTGCCCATGTTCTCACATATTAAATTTTTTACAATCGATGTTCTGAAGATACAGGGTGTCCCACTCTCCCTTAACCACTGATATGCTCCTATAGATATTAAAGTACTGGTCAAATGAACATTTTCATTGAGTTTGTAAATTATTTGGATGAAGAGAAACTTCGTACAGGCTATTTTCAGAGTGACCTTCTTTGAATATCAGGTTATTCCCAAGGGACTTTGGTCACTATGCTTGAACTTAAAGGAACATTATTACAACTGTAAATTGAAAAGATGATTTATGACTTTCAATAATTTAAAACTAACACCGTATATATATATATATATATATATATATATATATATATATATATATATATATATATATATATATATATATATATATATATATATATATATATATATATATATATATATATCCTCCAAATGTTTAGTAGCAAATGAGGTTGTAGCTGAAACCACCAGTATCATACATGAGCGCACAGTTGTTTCATCTAAAACATCGTGCGGAAACATAATCAGTATTAATAACGCAACGATCCATTCACTTGCCTCCGAACTAAAAATATTGGGACGGTAACTGATTCTTGCTTTCTTTATCACAGCAGTATACACAATAGCTATGATACACTCAGGTACCTTGCTCTCATTAAGATATGCCGAAAGCTTGTATAGTGTACTACTTGC
>SEYY01006832.1:0-10997 GCA_009176605.1 Armadillidium nasatum | reverse complement strand
GAGCGAGAGCTCCCAACGATCCCTCATCAAGTTCATCATTATCATGTGCAGCGGTAAAAAAAAAATCAATGTGAAAGCGATAACGAATTTCAGAATGCGAATGATCAAAGTTTATCACAAGTGAATTCCTGCGGCAAAATAACAAAAGAAGATTTGATACGTTTCCAAGAAGATGAATCATTGAATAAATGTCGTTCATTTATCTATCGCGAAAAGCAAAAGGACGACATGCCGTATTATAAAATGAAAGCAGGCGTCCTTCAAAGAGTTATACAAAAAGATGATGATTATATAGAACAAATTGTCGTACCAAAGGCATTAAGACAAAATCTCACATCCATGGCTCATGACAGCATTATGGGAGGTCATTTAGGGATCAAAAGGACAATAGATAAATTGATAACTGGATTTTATTGGCCTGGCATAAATGAAGATGTGTCACGTTTCTGTCATTCGTGTGATATATCCCAAAAGACCGTATCCAAGGGTAGTGTAGCGAAAACTCCTGTAAGCAAGATGCCTCTAATCGACGTTCCTTTCAAAAGAGTGGCAGTTGATTTGACCGGCCCAATAAAACCGGCGTCTGAAGGACATAAATACATAACGCTTGTAGACTATGCAACGAGGTATCCTGAAGCTATTCCGCTAAAAGGCATCATCACTGAGATAGTTGCAGAAACGTTAGTAGACATATACAGTAGATTAGGAGTGCCCGAAGAAGTACTCACCGACTTAGGTACACAATTTACCTCCGATTGTATGAGAGAAGTCTCTAGATTATTAAATATAAAACAATTGAGCACCAGTCCTTATCATCCAATGTGCAACGGTCTAGTAGAGAAGTTTAACGGGACGTTAAAGAAAATGTTAAAGAGGTTATGTTCTGAACAACCAAAAAAATGGAATAAATTCATAAATCCATTATTATTCGCATATAGAGAAGTACCACAGGAAAGCACTGGGTTTTCGCCCTTCGAACTTCTTTACGGCAGGACTGTGAGAGGACCCATGCAAATTATTAAAGAGTTGTGGACGAATGGAGAACAAAGAACAGAAATAAAGAATAGTTATCAATACGTTTTTGAATTACAAGAGAAGTTGGAGGAAACCCTAAAGATAGCAATTAGAGAATTAGAAAAATCACAGAATAGGTATAAACATTACTACGACAGAAACGCTAAGGATCGTAAGTTTTCACTCGGCGACTTTGTTCTAATCCTTCTTCCGACTGATAGTCATAAATTATTAATGCAATGGAAAGGTCCGTACGAAGTAGTAGGAATAATCGGAGAAAATAATTATCGCATAAAAGTCGGGGGAAAAATGAAAACGTATCATGCGAATCTACTAAAAAAAATACTTCAAAAGGTGTGAAAGTGAAAAAGAAATCCCGGAAATAACTTGTGTAGGGGTTATCGATTTTGACGAGACAGAGAGCGGAGATAATGACGTAAAAGAAGAAATCGTAACGATAGAAAATCCTCTTAGTGGAGAAAGCGTTAAAGATGTAATCATCGGTGAATGCCTCGATCAAGAAAAGAAAAATGAAGTGGTACGACTCTTGCAAGCATTCAAACATTTATTCAACGACAAGCCCGGTACTATAGATACAGTTCAGCATGAAATCAAATTGACTTCAGATGAATCGGTGAAATCTAGAGCATATCAAATACCATATGCCATGAGGCAATCTCTCAAAAAAGAAATTGATTCAATGCTAGAAATAGGAGTGATAAGGAGTTCTGAATCGCCTTACGCGTCGCCAATTGTTATGGTAAAAAAAAAAGACGGAACAAACAGGGTATGTGCCGATTATAGGAAATTAAACCGGATAACTGTATTCGATCCCGAACCTATGGTTGTAACGGAAGAATTATTCGCCAAATTGTGGACGGATATTTTTTTTCGCAAATAGATCTCAGTAAGGGTTATTGGCAAATACCCGTAAAGAATGAAGACATTCCAAAAACGGCTTTCGTAACTCCCGATGGTCATTATGAATTTCTGAAAATGCCATTTGGATTGGTTAATGCGGGCGCAACACTTGTTAGAGCACTGAGGAAGATTTTAAAGGGGTTGAAATATACCGATAATTACCTAGATGATATAGTAATACATACGGATCGTGGGAGAAACATATGGAAGAGATCACTGAAGTGTTTCGAAGATATCTGAAGCTGGCGCCAGTTTAAGACCGACCAAATGCGAAATAGCGGTTAAAGATTTAATATTTCTCGGACATAGTATTAAAGCGGGTATATTGGGGTTACAAGAGGATAATATAAAAAAGATCCGCGATGCAGTTAGACCACAGACAAAAAAAGGAGTTCGGTCGTTTTTTAGGATTAACCGGTTTCTATAGAAATTTCGTACCGAATTACGCTGCTGATTTACTGATTTAATAAAAAAAAACAACCTAATAAAGTTATTTGGAATGTTGCACAAGGGCATTCCGAACTCTAAAAAATGTATTGATAAAAGAGCCAATATTGAGACTCCCTGATCTGTCGAAAATGTTCGTATTACAGACGGATGCCAGTGATGTATCACTCGGGGCAGTATTAATGCAAACGTACGACGATGGAAATTTTCCGATAGCTTTTGCTAGTAAAAAACTTACAATGAGAGAAAAAGCCTATTCAACAATAGAAAAGGAAGGTCTAGGAATATTATTTGGGATAAAAAAATTTGATAATTACTTGTTCGGGAAGGAATTAGTTTTACAGATCGACCATAGGCCTTTAATATTCATGCAAAAAACAGAATATACAAATACTAGGGTTATGAGATGTGCTCTTTTTCTTCAAAAATATAAATTTAGGATCGAGTCTATAAAAGGCGTAAATAATACTGCTGCAGATTACATGAGTCGCATAGGAAATTAAGGAAATCAAAGAAAAAAAAATCCTTCGATTTCCTTCTTAAAGGGGGACGAATGTAACAATGGAGGTACATTATTGTTACGTTTTTGAACTTCGCGCAGTAATGATATTAAATAGAAAATATAATTAATTTATGAATGAAATTTATAGTATCAGAATTGGTAGTGCGAATATATTAAGATCAGTTCGTTTAATAATAGAGGATAAGAAGAACAAAAGTATTTCATAGTTAACTCACGCGACACGTAAATTATAATAGTATCTTAGTTAAAGAAGTCAGATACTTAAACGTGTCACCTTAATTAATCGAGGTCATTTTATTGTCACATTGATCGTAATCTACAAAGGTAGTAACCCGACAAAAGGGTTTAGAATTAAATAGATTGGAGAAGTAAAATTCCTCCAGAGAAAATAAATATATTGGGGAAGTTAAATACCTCCGGAGAAGAATTAATAGGAGAAGTAGGATTCCTTCTGAAGCAACAAATAAGGTTGGAGAAGTCGTATACCTCCAAAGAAGAATAATTGGGGAAGTAGGATTCCTCCTGAAAGAAGAATAAATAGGAGAAGTAGAATTCCTCCTGAAAGAATTTAATTAAATAAATTAGGAGAAGTAAAGTTCCTCCTTGAAAAAGTAAATAAATAATAGGAGAAGTTCAATACTTCCTGAGAGAGAGAAAAGTCAATAAATAGGAGAAGTTGAATTCCTCCTAAGGAAAGAAGTATTTTAACAAGGAAATCAGTAGATTTCTTTAAAGAAAACAATCTTGTTTATATAATTTAATAAGATATTTTATCAGATATTTTAATCACCCCTAGACATATATTTAAAAGATTTAACGAATTCCGGGCTCACAAGACAGACGATAGTCCACCCCGGGTTACGTCTTGTGATATATATATATATATATATATATATATATATATATATATATATATATATATATATATATATATATATATATATATATATATATATATATATTATATATAAATTAAAGATTTCGAATATAAGTTTGAAAAAACTACGAAAATTTTGAAAAAAAATATTTGATTCATAATAGTGATCAACAGGTTTACTTAGGTCGTAAAGGTTTGAAAAAATGTAAGATATAAAATTATCACTGCCTTCTGTTCCTGAACATTTCAAACCCACAAATTCTAAAACTTATGATGTAAATGTTCAAGAAGATTGAGAGTGAATACTGATTTAAGTGAATGAATTATTTACTTCCTTTTTTAATGTTGCATTCATTTTGCCCCAACTATTATGTAACGAAAGAAAAATGGAATTAAAATCTTAATTTTCTTATATTTTGTTTGATTTAATCCACCATCAATAGGCATAATTTGCAATTAATTCCGGAATGTAAACCCCAGTTTTCCCCGATTATATTAGCCGGGGCCAGGTCCGGTTGGTCCATAACGTTGCTCGACTTTGGTTAGTTGGAACCCAGGAGCACCCCAGCACAATGCCATGTAGCCACAGTAGGGGTTCCGAAAACCTCCTTTGGTTTGTATATATATATATATATATATATATATATATATATATATATATATATATATATATATATATATATATATATATATATATATATATATATATATGGCTTAGATGTAGATTGTTTCTGACTTTCGATATTTTTTTGTCGATATTTTATTTTAATCGATACTTTTATACCTATAATTTTTTATATACCTAGAATTTCTTTACAACAAATTTCAGTTTACCTTTGACTGTCATTGCATCCTTGTTGTTCTTTAAATATGAATCTTCAAGATATAAGTGTAATTTGTTCTAGTGATTGGTCTCTTCTTGAATTATATATATATATATATATATATATATATATATAATATATATATATATATATATATATATATATATATATATATATATATATATATATATATATATATATATATATTAGTCAGTGGGGAATTAATTAATGAACGTTTGATTTTGAGGTAAAACGTAAACAGCCTTTATTAATATGAATAAATTGAAATTGTGGCCAAGTAAGTATATGTGTTACTAGTCCAATCCCTTATCATTCGAAAAATGTAAAAAAGTTAATTGTTTTTACCTCTACAATGACATAGCACATGATGAAGTAACATGACCCTTTTTGAGACCTCAAAAAGTTCAACTTGTACTTTTGAACATTTAACTTTTTTGGGAAAAAAATCAGTACAGAAACTGAAATTTGGGGCGAAATATGAACAGTTGGGGTAAGCTATTAGCCAATAGAATGGCAAGTTCCTATACCTTCCCTCAAAGTACGATGGGGGATGTTTGCCTATTAACGTATAGCATGGGGTGAAAGATGAACATGTTCAGTTCATGTTTCTCCCCATATTTGTTCACCTCTTTCCCCAAAACGTGTTCATCTTCTCCCCAAGCTGTTTTTCTTTTCCCCTCATAGTCTTTGAAGTATCCTCTAACCTATTATACAAGATATTTGGAAGTCATTAATATATATATATATATATAGATGAATAGACCCGAGACAGTTGTATGTGAAGAAAATGATCAATGATCAACGAAGCAGTTGCAGATGAAGGAATTCTAATTATAGTTCAATCAGGTGAAGAGATAAACGTAGAAGGAAATGAAATAAATGAAGAACCATCATTTCACTCTCCAGTAACATCCACACCAATATCCTTGTTTGGAAAAAATATGTCAGTTTTTGAAGTGGAAAGTAATTTACCAGGAACATCTAAGAATTTGTCTGAAAGAGAATATCTGAAAAATGTGCCACTACAAGATCTTTTGAATGAAATACAAAGTAGATTTCCTAATTATGAAATAAACTTCAGACCATACCAAAACAGAGGAGTATTGAAGAAGTGTTACATGGTAGAGGAAGAGGGCCAAATGAGAAACCAATATGTAGGAGAGCTGTGCAAACCAAATCAGCTGTTATCACAAATGAAGACATATTAACAAGTATGAAAGAAAGAGAAGTACAAAAATCTACAAAATGTGTTACAAAAAAACAAAAAACAAAAATCTGGTGGAATAGCTTATAAAAAAAGGGCAAATACAAGAAAAAGATTGAGGAAACTACTTCCGAATCTGATGATCTTTTATTGTCAGATAGTGTTAGTGACTATAGTGAAGAAAGCTTTAGTGATGAAGCAGAGTCACAACCAGGAGAAAGATCCACACTTCCCAAAATATGTACCATAGAACTGCATAAATATTTTGCTGTGTACTACGAGGAACCAAAATGTACCTACTATTGGGGGAAGGTTGAAAAGATCTTCCGGACTGATGCCGAGGAAGGCATTTCTAGTGTTGAAATGAAGTTCCTTAAAAGAAATCATATTGGCAGTGACCCAGCTGACTGGAGCTGGAAGGAGTCTTCAGAAGATGTAGAAATTGTGAATGTCAAATATATTTTTTATGGGCCGGAACTTCCTACCATCAGGAAAGGTATATTCTATTTCAATGATATCATATGTTTCAAAGTTTTTCAACGCAAAGTCCCCTCCCTGCAAGATGTAAAATCATTTTAATAATAATAATAATAATAATAATAATAATAATAATAATAATAATAATAATAATAATACAAATAATAATAATAATAACCAAGAAATTCATGTTAGAAGAAAATGTAATATGGAAAAAATTTTAAAAAGTATGTAAATACTTTTATTTTATTAAATTTATATATTATTTGATTTTATTTACACACAAATGATTTAAAATTAAACAATAAACTATTATAGTTTAAGATAGGATATATTTACCCATTTTTAGGGGGGTTAAAAGGGTGTTCATTTTTAACCCCAAAGGGATTACCTATTCCCCCATGTTGGTGTAAAATGTGAAAAGAGGTTTTTTCCTTATAACTTTAAGAAAAAACATATTTATATAAAACTACTTACAGGATATTTTGAAGAAGTACTAACATATTGCTATATATTTTCATATTTTAAAAAAAATCTATATTATAGATGTCAACCTGTTTTTTAGGAAATTCTTCATAACTTCCCCGCCTGACTATATATATATATATATATATATATATATATATATATATATATATATATATATATATATATATATATATATATATATATATATATATGGCTTAGGTGGAGATTGTTTCTGAGTTTCGATATTTTTTATATCAATATTTTTTTGTTGATATTTTATTTTAATTGATATTTTTATACCTATAATTAGCCCTAGGCTACTATGTCGTGCAAACGCTCTTGTGTACGTTAGGTCTCTTTTACGGCAAATTCTTGTGTAGGTTAGGCCTCTTTTTACGGCAATTTCGGTAGTTCAGGTTATGATAGGTCGAATTAGGTTCTGCTAGAAAAGTAAGTAATAATAATTGTGTGTATGTCTAGTAATATTACCTCTGGCAACTCTCTTGTTTACGATAGGCTTCTCCGATATTTTTGATTTTCGATATTTTTTAACAATCGAAACTCAGAAACAATCTCCACCTTTACCTATATATATATATATATATATATATATATATATATATATATATATATATATATATATATATATATATATATATATATATATATATAGTAAACGGCAGTAGGCCTGTATGCCATGGCAATGTTCCATCAATCAGTTAGGCCTGCATCACACGACAATCTTCGGTCATTCAGGTTATGATAAGTCGAATTAAGTACGCTAGAAAAGTAAATAATGATAATAATAATAATAATAATAATTATAATAATAATAATAATAATAATAATAATAATAATAATAATAATAATAATAATAGGCATAAATGAAATAAAAGTAAATAATAATAATACACATTTCAATAAATTTGGATTGATATATCGATGTTTTGAAATATCAATATTTCCTTATATCAAAGATTGTATTACAATACATTGCAGAAAAAATAACGGAACAGTCGAAGGACAAATATGGCAACCTTTTATTCAATTGATTTTGGTATTTTTGTACAAACGAAGGCCAGTTGAAGAACAGTTGCTTCACCATTCGGAGCAAAAATATCAGTTTTTTCTTTTTTTTAATAGTTTAACTTTTTATAATTTATTTATATTACTCATCCGTTAAAGAAAAGTATGTGTAGAATGCATTTAAACATATTTTGACTTCATATTTTCAATATAGTGAAAATAAGAGAGGTTCGTGCTAGATCAAATTATTACCAAATTATTAGTTTCAGCAACCAGGTCTGGTATGAAAAATCCACTACTGTGAATGCTACAATTACCAAATGTTTTCTCCATCATCTGACTGAATTATTACCACAGGAAATGTAGGACCAGTATTGAAGGGCGGTGTTGATGGTACCTCCGAAGCACATGAGTGCTGCAATTACCGATGGCTACAAGGTCGTGGTATCTAGAAACCTTTGGTCACTCTTGTTTTGAAATCTTGACTAGAGATGTGAGTAGAATCCTCCAAATTACTATTCTACGTTATAAAGACTGTGGATCAACTTACATTTCATACCCATCAGGCAGAGATGGAGCAGAAAGCTGATCACAGTTTGTTACCATCTGATGGGTTAGGGCCATTGGAAGGCGCTGAGTAATCGTAACTCGCTTCACTAATTGTAAAAGGTAACTAGAATATACAGGGTTACAATCTGTAATGATCAGAACACAATAATAGCAGAAAATAACCAACCAATGTAAAAGAACTTCCTTCCTCTAGAAAGGCTTTACTTTGAAGTTACTAATTTTAGTTGACACGGATCAATACTATCAAATTCTCTAGCCGATCAGTACATCATTAACACATTTTAAAATAAAGTCTTTTGTTAAATCAATTAAATCCATCCGGGGTCCATATAAACCCCCAGGGAACAACAGAAACTTTAAAGGGGTCCTCACGGGGAACCATGATAAAATATTATAAATAAAAAATTTGTTAAATAAAAATAAAATTAATTAATATCATAGAAAAGTGCAGAAATTCGCAGTTAGAATATATTCATCTTTTCTCGAATCTTCTTTGTTGGCGCAAAAAATAAATTCTGTTTATAAAAAATTCTCTAGGGAAAAAACATTCATGTTATTGTGCGTAATAAGCATCGTCGTAGTGAAATCTATAATTTGTGTTATTGAACGTTATTTTTCAACATTTTATTTTATTTTATTATTTCCAACATTAAATATTTGTGATTAATAATATTATTATTTTCAAATTACCCTTAGCTCAAGCAAAGAAAAACAAGACAATTTTTAACTGAATATCTGTCGTATTATTTTCTTACATCACCAGAGAATATATAAAAACTGTTTATATTGTAGGGATGAACATTCCGTCCATATACTGACAACTCTTCATTAGCGGTTAGCCCAATTCCAACTAGGCCGACGCTCATAATTTTTAGCCTAGGTTCTTTTTGTTCTACCGCACACGCGTATTCGCACGTGGACTTCAACGTTGTCGAGACGTATTGTTGACTTGGTTTTCTATTTTATATTTCACCAATTATATACCCGTTCCACCGTTTCTTTAACTTCGACTGCTCTATCCGCCTCTTCTTGTCCCTCGGGCCATGGATACGGCTCAGCAGGAAGATATTAACATGGAATTTCACCACCAGGATGGCAACGCCCTATGCACTAGGTCGTTTCTCCTCCAGACCCCAATGCAGTAGTCCCTCAGGTACCTATGAGTAATCCCTCTCACTCTCCTACGCACGCTGTTATTATTCAATCTACTGAAGGTAAGCACAAATTCACAAACCCCGTGAAAAATTCAAAGCTTCTTTCCGAGTCCGTCTTTCACAAAAAAGTTATCGATATCTCTGTTAAAGTTCTTGGTAGAGGGCAGGCGATATGTTTTGAGATCCCTTCCTTTGTCCCTCACTGATATCACTACATTGGGAGGACACAAAGTACGATGTTTTATACCTAGGCTTGCAGGACTTACATATCATTAACTATGGGAAAATCCACCTAGTCAGTCCAGACCTCACAGAGAAAGAGATTCTCGACAACTTGGAACTTATAGACCATACCTCATCCAAAATCTTGGCAGTGACCAGATTGAAGGTGAAATCTGAAGGAAGCGAGTACGTTAATACTAAGACTGTCCGTATTAAATTTAAAGGTCCGCTCCCATCTAGGGTTTGTATAAACCAACACTCCTATCCCGTTCTTCCCTTTACACACTCTCTATTGAGATGTTTTACCTGTTGGAGATTTGGTCATGGTCAACTTACATGTCGATCTAAAGTCCGATGTTCAAACTGTAGTGGTTTCCATTGGGCAAAGGGTTGCACTAACTCCCCATCTTACTATTTTTGCAATAACCCATTTAAAATAACTTCTAAACAATGTCCGGTCTTCAAACAGGCATTAGGAATTCAAGCTTCTCATCAAGGACAACCTTCAGGATTCCCATCCACCCTCAAGGAGGCCCTCCGGAAATTAAACCCTTCTCGCACTACTCCACTTCCTCCTCAACCTACATTGCCTGTTCCAGCGCAACCCCAAATATCTGCCCCAGTTCGCCCACGACATCAAAATATATCTATACCTTCATTTTCAACACAGAACTCCTTTGCCTTACTGAGCGATGAACAAGATAGGCCACATAGCCCCATCTCTACATACTCTAAGGCACTTGCATCTAAACCTCCACCCTCTACGTCCATACCTCCCCGGAATACCTCCAAAAGGAGAAGAGCCTCTACCTCCTCAATACAAGATGATTGGCCAACAGACCTTCAAGTAGGTGAAACTAGAAACACTCAGGAGGATACCCCCCAGGCAAATGTCCTTCCACTATCCTCTCTAGGCACCAGTGTCCCACCCATTGTGCCCCAAGGGGCCTCTTCTTCTAATGCCCCCTCTAGACCTCCCATCCCTACCAAATCTAAAGATTTTACATCTCAAGAACTTTTTGCTATTTTTACTCCGACACTGTTCAAATTTCTCAACATATATAGTACTGAACAATCCTTTTCTGCAGCATTTTTCCATATCATACCAGATCTTCTGGGACTTCTTCAACACTTCCTCCCCTCATAATGGCTTCATCATCCATAGTCCTATGGAATGCTAGATCCCTTTTTGGGAAACTGCCAGACCTCAGAAACTATATTGCCAACACTCAACCACTGATAATAGGTA
>SEYY01006831.1:2500-11839 GCA_009176605.1 Armadillidium nasatum | reverse complement strand
ACAAAGCTTTGATTTCCAAACTTCCCTCTTTCGGAATCTATCCTTCTCTCTGATTTCCTTTCTGGTAGTTCTATAGCAGCTGTTGTAGACAGCCACCGTTCATCCTTTAAATCTATAAATAGTGGTGTTCCTCAAGGATCTGTCCTATCCCCAACACTTTTTCTGCTTTTCATCAATGACCTTCTCTCTATTACTTCATCTCCTATCCACTCCTATGCTGATGACTCCACCCTTCATTATTCTTTTCATTTTGAAAGGCGCCCCTCCCAGCAACAGTTAATAGAAGCAAGGAGGGTGGCCTTGGAGCAACTAACCTCTGATCTATCTCTTATTTCAAATTGGGGCAGAGAAAACATGGTTGTTTTCAATGCCTCAAAAACTCAATTCCTCCATCTCTCTACTCGACACAATCTTCCACACAACTACGATATCTTCTTCGAAAACACGCAACTCAAACCTTCATCTCTCCTTAATATTCTAGATGCTTCTTTTTCTCGTGATCTTTCTTGGAAAGATCACATTACATCTCTTTCTAAATAAGCTTCTAAGAGGTTGGGTGTTCTGAGGCGCCTTCAGTATTTCTTCACACCACCCCAGTTACTTGCTCTGTATAGGGGTGTTGTTCGCCCTTGTATGGAGTATGCGTCACACATTTGGGCTGGTTCCACTCATACAGCTCTCCTGGAAAAGGTTGATTCTTCAGCTTTTCGCCATATCAACTCTCCTGCTCACACTAATTCTCTCCAATCTCTTTCTGCAATTCGAAATGTTGCGTCACTCTCTCTTTACTATCGCTATTACAATGGACACTGCTCTTCTGAACTCTCTCGTCGCATACCTCCTCCACTGAGAAGGGTTCGTGCGACTCGTCTTTCTACACACTCATCCTTTCTCTGTCCAACTTTCTGACCCCAGACTTAACCGCTATGCTCAATCTTACATGTACTCTACTTGTAAAGTCTGGAACACACTTCCTTCATCTATTTTCCCAACTTCCTATGACTTAGCCACCTTCAAAAGCCGTGTATCAGGTCATGTCTGCCTTTAATTAGACCATGTTCCCGACTTTCCCCCTAACTCTGGTGGAATATTGGTAGGCCTCTGGCCTTTGCCCACCAGAGGTGAAATAAATAAAAAATAAAATAAAATATATATATATATGATTCGGCCGTCGTCGAGAGTAGATGTGCCTAAAGATAGATGGGAAAAGAAAAGCGAGAAGAATCAGAAAGAAGATTGAGGAGAGAAAAGAAGAGAGAAGGTTTATGCATTCAGATAGTATTGAACAAAATTTGAAAAACTAATAGCTAAAATTTATTTTAAAAATAGAATTTTTGAAAATATTTTTGCATTAAAAAAAATAAATTAAATAAGTTTCGATAAAATTATTATATATCAAAATTTATAGAGGAGCAACAAATCTTTCAATATAATGGACTTTCGGCTTTTAATGAAAAATTAAACTTTAACATTAAGAATTTGAAATTTAAAAACAAGAGTTTGAAATTCGACGACAGGATCGGATCATGTGAAGAGAACTAAATGCAAGGACGACAGGACTAGCCATCCGGCCTTGTGATTTCTCTGTCAACGGCTTGTAATTACTCCAGAACCAGCATTGGGAACCATTGCTCGGAGAAGCGCAATCTTTAGAAGACCCCTGGGAGAGAATGTTTGGAGGTTGGTTTGAGAACGATGCTGGTCCTACTGAAAGGGTGAAAACCCTACCTGAAGAGTCTGGATAGGACTCATGGACCGGCATGGGGACCGGCGAGCCGAAGAACTTGATCTTTTGGAGGGCTCTGGGAGAACTTCTTCAAGCAGATGGA
Organism: Armadillidium nasatum; assembly: GCA_009176605.1. Lineage (NCBI taxonomy): Eukaryota > Metazoa > Arthropoda > Malacostraca > Isopoda > Armadillidiidae > Armadillidium > Armadillidium nasatum. The sequence goes on along the minus strand of SEYY01006831.1, from coordinate 10,010 downwards.
GAAAGATGCTGGTTCCACTGACAGGGTGAAAACCCTTCCTGGGAGATGGTATAGAAGGTATAGAAGAAGATATATATATATATATATATATATATATATATATATATATATATATATATATATATATATATATATATATATATATATATATATATATATATATATATATATATATAGTGATGAAGTTGGTCGTAAAATAAGGGAAGGGCAGAAGGTGTTAGGTTGTTTGAGTGATATTTGGGATAGAGGAAGGTTACCAAGAGGGGTGAAGGTGAAAATGTTTGAGGGATGTTGTATACCGGTGGTTATGTATAGGAGTGAAGTATGGAGGTTGAACGCTTGGAAGAGAAAAAAATAGAAGTTTTCGAAATGAAAGATCTGAAAGCGGTTTGTGGTGTTGGTAGATTAGATAGAATCAGGAATGTTAGAAAAAAGTAAATGTGTGGATGGAGAAATACTGAGCAAAGTAAGCTGAGATGGTTTGAACATGTTTTTAAGATGAATGAAGAAAGAATGGCTAAAAAGGTATTTGTTTCAGAAGTGGAGGTCGTGAGAGATAGGGAAAGACCGAGGGGAGGGTGATGAGTAACGTCAAGGAGCTGTTAAGGGATAGATAGATGAATGGGAAGAGGGTGTGCGGTTGACAGTGGATAGGAATGAATGGAAAAGATTTTTGAAAGGGTGAGTGATAGACACCACTCCACGATTGTGGAAACGGTTTAGTATATATATATATATATATATATATATATATATATATATATATATATATATATATATATATATATATATATATATATATATATATATATATATATATATATATATATATATAGTGATGAAGTTGGTCATAGAAAATGCAATAATCTTTCTGGTTCCTCTTCTTCACGTTCTTTCTGGCATTTTGCAAAAAATGTCAACTCTAACTTTGCTTCTTCCTCTTTCCCTCCTTTAATATCTCCCAACGGCACAACTGCTGTTTTACCTTCTTCTAAAGCTGAACCCTTCGCTCAAACCTTTGCCTCTAATTCAACCTTAGACGATTCCGGAGCTATTCCTCCTCCTTCAACCCCCTCTAACTCAATTATGCCTAAAATTAGAATTTCTTCTAAAGATGTCATTTCTGCTCTCTCTGAGCTTAATACTAAGAAGGCGTACGGTCCCGATGGTATTCCTCCTGTGGTTCTCAAAACTTGTGCTTCCGAGCTTGCGCCCTGCCTCGGTAAACTTTTTCGTCTTGGTCTCTCTACTTCAACCTTCCCTTCTTGCTAGAAACGTGCGCTCATTCAGCCTGTGCCGAAGAAGGGGGACCCCTCTCAACCCTCCAACTACCGTCCTATTTCTTTGACCTCCGTTCTCTCTAAAGTTTTCGAATCTATCCTTAACAGGAAGATTTGGAAACATCTCAATTCTTCCAATCTTATCTCAGATCGCCAGTATGGCTTTCGTAAGAAACGCTCTACGGGTGATCTTCTTTCCCTTCTCTCTGACTCTTGGTCCTCCGCTCTTCGGCATTTCGGTGAATCTTTTGCTGTCGCGCTGGACATATCGAAAGCCTTTGATAGAGTCTGGCACAAAGCTTTGATTTCTAAACTTCCCTCTTTCGGTATCTATCCTTCTCTCTGTGGTCTTCTCTCTAATTTCCTTTCCGGTCGTTCTATAGCTGCTGTTGTAGACGGCCACCATTCCTCAGGGTTCTGTCCTATTCCCAACACTTTTTCTACTTTTCATTAATGACCTTCTCTCCATTATCTCATCTCCTATCCACTTCTATGCTGATGACTCCACCCTTCATTATTCCTTCCAGTTTGAAAAACGTCCCACCCAACAGCAGTTGATAGACTCGAGAAGGGTAGCCTTGGAGCAACTAACCACTGATCTTTCACTTATTTCAAATTGGTTGTTTTCAATGCCTTAAAAACTCAATTTCTTCATCTCTCCACTCGACACAATCTTCCACACAACTATGATATCTTCTTCGAAAACACACAACTCAAGCCTTCATCTGTTCTTGGTGTTTCTTTTTCTCGTGATCTTTCTTGGAAAGATCACATTACTTCTCTTTCTAAACAAGCTTCTAAGAGGTTGGGTGTTCTGAGGAGCCTTCAGAATTACTTCACGCCACCCCAGTTGCTTGCTCTGTATAGGGGTGTTGTTCGCCCCTGCATGGAGTACGCACATCTGGGGTAGTTCCACACACACGGCTCTGCTAGAGAAGGTGGAGTCTAGGGCATTTCGTCGCATCAACTCTCCTGCTCTTACTAACTCTCTTCAATCTCTTTCTGCCCGTTGAATTGTTGCGTCACTCTCTCTTTACTATCGCTATTACAACGGACACTGCTCTTCTGAACTCTCTCGTCGCATACCTCCTCCATTGAGAAGAGCTAGTGTGACACGCCTTTCTACACAGTCTCATCCTTTCTCTGTCCAACTCTCCGACTCCAGACTTAACCGCTATGCTCAATCTTACATATACTCTACTGGTAAAGTCTGGAACACACTTCCTTCATCTGTTTTCCCAACTTCCTTTGACTTGCCTACTTTCAAACGCCATGTATCTGGACACGTCGGCCTCCATCGACTATGATTATAGATCCTTCCCAACTCGGGTGAAATTTGGTAGGCCTCTGGCCTTTGCCCACCGGAGGAGATATATATATATATATATATATATATATATATATATATATATATATATATATATATATATATATATATATATATATATATATATATATATATATATATATATATATATATATATATATATATATATATATATATATATATATATATATATATATATATATATATATATATATATATATATATATATAATAAACACAAAACCACTAAATAAAACAATAAAAATAATAAAAAGTTAACATTAAGGGGAATTAACTAAGTGCTAAAACCATAAATTGAAGAAAAAGGAATAAAAATTTAAAACGCACTATATTTCGGGGATCGAACTACCCCCCTCTTCCGATGCGATCAGGTTAAAAGAAAAGTTTCTTTTAACCTGATCGCATCGGAAGAGAGGGGGTAGTTCGATCCCCGAAATATAGTGCGTTTTAAATTTTTATTCCTTTTTCCTCTATTTATGGTTAGTTAGCACTTAGTTAATTCCCCTTAATTTTAACTTTTTATTTTTATTGTTTTATTTAGTGGTTTTGTGTTTATTATTAATAATAGAGAGCGAGTTGTTTAGTTCTCTTAAAAGTATTATATTATATATATATATATATATATATATATATATATATATATATATATATATATATATATATATATATATATATATATATATATATATATATATATATATATATATAGAGAGAGAGAGAGAGAGAGAGAGAGAGAGAGAGAGAGAGAGAGAGAGAGAGAGAGAGAGAGAGAGAGAGAGAGAGAGAGAGAGAGTGAGTGAGTGAGTGAGGGAGTTTCTAAAAAATTAAATTTAATACAGTAATTTATTGTAATTGAGTTAAAGTATTATTTATTTAAGAGAAAACTGTCACGAAACAAAGTTATTGTGATGAACCTTAATATTTTTTATTTTATTTTACTGAAAAGTTCTTTTGAAGTTTTAAGAAGCTCAAACTCTGCTTCTTCAAGTCATATCTCTTTAAACACTAAAGTTAGTCTAATTGAGTAAAAGTTTATTTGAAGTCTGGGTCATTTCGCTTTTCTAATTTAAAGTCACTTGGATTAAATTAATCTTCGCTATTTACATTTTCTATTATTAAGACGCACGGAAACTATGAGACATATCTTACATACACTCACACATACAGACGAATATATATATATATATATATATATATATATATATATATATATATATATATATATATATATATATATATATATATATATATATATATATATATATATATATATATATATATTCAGCCGATCCCGAAGAAGGGTAGCCGCTCTGATCCCTCTAACTATCGTCCTATAGCTCTCACTTGTGTTCTGTCTATAATCTTTGAGACTCTCCTTAACTCTCATTTCCTGGTTCATATGGAGTTTCACTCCCTTCTTTCAGATCATCAGTAAGGCTTTCGATGTTCGAGATCTACTGGTGACATACATTCCCATCTTACTGATTTATTGTATTCTGCTCTTAATGGGGGTCTCTTGTTATGGCGCTTGACATTTCCAAGGCTTTTGACCGGGTGTAACATGCGTTACTACTCTCCAGGCTCCCTTTCTTTGGGTTTCTCCTTCTTCTTGCTTACTCTTGTCTGTTGTCTGCTTTTCTCTTAGATCGTTCCAAATCGGCACTTGTTGATGGAGCGACCCCTTCTTCCTTTTATGTCAATTGTGGTATTCCTCAGGGTTCTGTTCTATCTCCAACTTTATTCTTACTTTTCATTAACGATTTTCTTAACTGTACTTCTAACTATGTTTATTTTTATGTCGATGACTCAATTCTCTACTCTTCTATTCATTTCAAATCTGCTCCCTCTCTTGCTGCTAGAGTTGATTCTCATCTTCAACCTTCTGATTCCATTCTTACCCATCTGAATGAGATTTCCAGGTGGGGTCCCCTCGACCTTGTGAAAGGATCAACTCTTTAAGAACTCAACCACTTCATATCTCACTCTCAAAAACTACCTCCCAACTTTCCTATCACCTTCGATGGCTTTCCCTTCTTTCCTGTAAACAGCATTAACATTCTTTGTCTGAATATAAGCAATGGTTAGGGAGCTTCAAAGAATCTGGGAATTTTTTCCTTTTGAACAGTTGCTCCAATTATAAAAGGGTCTCATCCACCCTTGTATGAATTACTGATCTCATATTTTGGGTGGGGGGCTCCGGTTCCATTTTTCTTTGAATAGGGTTTAGTCTTAGGCTAAAAGATCAATAAGCTGTCCGCTACTTTCAAGCGTACTTGACCCTACGTCTTTGCGACGTGATGTTGGCGCACTATCTCTTTCCCCATTGGCATTGCATCTGAAGTTGTCCGAGGGAATTAACTTGAATTCCACTACCTTTGCGTCGTCCTCATAGCACAAGAGGTGCCATGCTTTCGCATTAATTTTGTGCGAATATATTAAACCCCAGCTGTCCGTTGTGGTGCCTCCTTTTTTCCAGCCACACCTGTTTTTCCTGTTGTATTCAATTTTCCTCTCTTTAAGTCCTCTGTCTGTGCTCACTTGAGAGATTTGCGTTAGGCTTGGATTGGTTGGGTTTTCTTTTATTTTATATTTATTTATGCCCCCTCTTAGAAAACTGGCTCGGCTCGTGAGCAGTGTTAAACTATATATATATATATATATATATATATATATATATATATATATATATATATATATATATATATATATATATATATATATATATATATATATATATATATATATATATATATATATATATATATATATATATATATATATATATATATATATATATATATATATATATATATATATATATATATATATATATATATATATATATATATATATATATATATATATATATATATATATATATATATATATATATATATATATATTTTTTTTTTTTTTTTTTTTTTTTTTTTTTTTTTTTTTTTTTTTCTTTATCACCTCTGGTGGGCAAAGGCCAGAGGCCTACCAAAATTCCACAAGAGTTGGGGGAAAAGACGGAAGCCTGGTCAAACTAAAGGCCGATATGTCCCGATACACGACGTTTGAAGGTGTGTAAGTCATAGGAAGTTGGAAAAATAGAAGAAGGGAGTGTGTTCCAGACTTTACCAGTAGAGTACATGTAGGACAGAGCATAGCGGTTAAGCCTGGGGTCAGAGAGTTGGACAGAGAAAGGATGAGACTGTGTGGAAAGTCGAGTCGCACGAGCCCTTCTCAGAGGAGAAGGTATGCGACGAGAGAGTTCAGAAGAGCAGTGTCCATTGTAATAGCGATATTATAGAGAGAGTGACGCAACATTTCGACGGGCAGAAAGAGATTGGAGTGAATTGATAAGGCGAAAAGCTCTAGACTCCACCTTTTCTAGGAGAGCTGTATGTGTGGAACCACCCCAGATATGAGAAGCATACTCCATACAGGGGCGAACAACACCCCTATACAGAGCAAGCAACTGGGGTGGCAGTGAAGAAATACTGAAGGCGCCTCAGAACACCCAACCTCTTAGAAGCTTGTTTAGAAAGAGAGGTAATGGGATCTTTCCAAGAAAGATCACGAGAAAAAGAAGCACCGAGAATATTAAGAACAGATGAAGGTCTGAGTTGAGTGTTTTCGAAGAAGATATCATAGTTGTGTGGAAGATTGTGTCGAGTGGAGAGATGGAGGAATTGAGTTTTGGTGGCATTGAAAACAACCATGTTCTCTCTGCCCCAATTAGAAATACGAGATAGATCAGAGGTCAGTTGCTCCAAGGCAACCCTCCTTGCGTCTAGTAACTGTTGTTGAGAGGGGCGCCTTTTAAATTGAAAAGAGTAATGAAGGGTGAGGTCATCAGCATAGGAGTGGATAGGAGATGAAGTAACAGAGAGAAGATCATTAATGAATAGTAGAAAAAGTGTTGGGGATAGGACAGATCCTTGAGGAACACCACTGTTAATAGATTTAAAGGAAAAGCGGTGGCCGTCTACAACAGCTGCTATAGAACGACCGGAAAGGAAATCAGAGAGAAGGTCACAGAGAGAAGGATAGATTCCGAAAGAGGGAAGTTTGGAAATCAAAGCTTTGTGCCAGACTCTATCGAAAGCTTTCGATATGTCTAGCGCAACAGCAAAAGATTCACCGAAATGCCGAAGAGCGGAGGACCAAGAGTCAGAGAGAAGGGAAAAGAGATCACCTGTAGAGCGTTTCTTACGAAAGCCATACTGGCGATCAGAGATAAGATTAGAAGAATTGAGATGTTTCCAAATCTTCCTGTTAAGGATAGATTCGAAAACTTTAGAAAGAACGGAGGTTAAAGAAATTGGACGATAGTTAGAGGGCTGAGAAGGGTCCCCCTTCTTCGGCACAGGCTGAATGAGCGCACGTTTCCAGCAAGAAGGGAAGGTTGAAGTAGAAAGACATAGGCGAAATAGTTTACCAAGGCCGGGTGCAAGCTCGGAAGCACAAGTTTTGAGAACCACAGGAGGGATACCGTCAGGACCGTACGCCTTCTTAGTGTTAAGCTCAGAGAGAGCAGAAACAACGTCTTTAGAAGAAATTATAATTTTAGGCATAAATGAGTTGGAGGGGGTTGGAGGAGAAGGAACAGCTCCGGAATCCTCTAAGGTTGAATTAGAAGCAAAAGTTTGAGCGAAGAGTTCAGCTTTAGAGGAAGGCAAAACGGAAGTTGTACCGTCAGAAGATACTAAAGGAGGGAAAGAGGAAGAAGCAAAGTTAGAGTTGACATTTTTTGCAAAATGCCAGAAAGGGCGTGAGAATGTAAAGCCAGAAAGATTGTTGCATTTTGAGCGGAGAAAGGAGTTTTTAGTATTACGGAGAATAGATTTTGCACTATTCCGGGATGAAATATAAGTTGCATGAGTTTCTGGAGTTTG
>SEYY01006830.1:167500-170000 GCA_009176605.1 Armadillidium nasatum | reverse complement strand
GATGGTGCCAGCCACAATTCCATTACAAGCATACCCATTCCTACCGTTCAACACCCTTCACCACCGCCCTCCATCTCAGTATGTCCTCCGCAAGTCTACTACCCTCTTCTAAACTCAAATTCCTTCCACCCAAAATTTCTTTCACTCCATCCATCCATATCCACTTTGGTCTTTCCCTCCCCCTACCCTCGTCCAACTCGGATCTAAGTACTTTGCGACCCATTCAATCCTCATTCATTCTACACATATGTCTAAACCATTTTAGCACACCCTCCTCCGCTCTATCAACTACACCCCTTTTCATTTACATATCTCCCTTATTCTTTCATTTCTAATCATATCAATCTTTCTTAATTTACATTTAACCTTTCATCTCAAAGACATTCAAACTTTTCCTCGTCCGAGAATTTATCATCCATGTTTCACACCCATACATACAAACATACATTCAAACATTCTTATCTTTATATCTTTCGAAATTTTTCCTTTCTTCCATACTTATCTTAGGCCCCCCCAATACTTTCATTCCCTCTATTGCTCTATTCTTTATTTCTTCTTCCGTCCCACCCTTACCTTCCATCAACATTCCTAGATATTTGAATTCATCCACCTCCTCAATTTTCCTTTCCCCCAATTCCTCCCTCCACATCTCATTTCCACCAATTTTCATAACTTTACTTTTTGCTGGATTGACTTTCAATCTCATGTTTGCACATTTCCTCTCAAACTCTCTCACCAGTATTCTAAACTTTTCTCCAGATTCTGCCAACAACACAGCATCATCTGGAAAAAGTAAAACGCTCACATCCCATTCACCCTCCATATTTCTCAACCAAATACCCTTCCCTTCTCTCTCCATTTTCCTAACTACACCATCCATAAATAGATTAAATAACATGGCGACATTACACATCCCTGTCTCAATCTCACTCCTATGCTAAACCAATCCGAAAGTTCCCTCTTCACCTTCACTCTTGATCTACAATTGGCATAAAAAACTTTTATCCCTTTCAGTAATTTCCCTTTCAACCCCTATTCTATTAGTATTTCGAATAACTCCCTTCTGCATACTCTATCGTATGCTTTTCCCAGACCAGAAAACATGCATACCCCATTTTATTTTTTTCACGTAAATTCTCGGTAATCAATCTCAGTGTGAATACCTGGTCCACACATCCCCTACCATCCCTAAAACCCCCTTGTTCCTCACCCATTCTCTTTCACTTGTCAATTCTTTCATTCTCGTCATTAACACCTTCTCAAAATCTTTCCTATCACGCTTAGCAGTCTGATCCCCCTATAATTTTTACAAACCACCTTATCACCTTTTCCTTTGTATATGGGTACAATGCAAGAGTCCTGCCACTCCTGAGGTACTCTTCCTTCTCTGCAACATACATTAAACATCCTCACCAACCAGTCAATCAACTCTCTAGGTCCTTCCTTTATCATCTCTCCATATATATACCATCCATTCCTGTCGATTTTCCTTTCTTTACCTTTCTCACCGCTACTTCCACCTCCTCTTTACTTATATTTCTCTCCTCTTCCTCGCCAACAACCTCCCCATCATTTTCTACCTCTCCCCCTCTCCCCCATTACTAATCTCTCTCCCTTCGTTCAACAATTCACTAAAGTACATTTTACATCTCTCTCCAACTTCCTTCTCTCTATGAAATATTTCTCCATCTTCCCTTTTCATTTCCTCTCCCCTCTCTTCTCCTTTCCTCACCAATCATTTCATTTATTTCCTTAAAATTTTCTGCTAACTTTCTGCCCAATACTCTTCTACTCTTCTTTTTGCCCTCTTGACCTCTCTTTTCACCTCCCTACACCTCTCCCTATACTCCTCCCAATCCATAACCTCCTTTGTACCCAGATACCTGTTAAAGACGTTATTCTTTCTTTTCACCATATTCTCCAAATCTTCATTCCATCATTCACTCCTTTTCCGCCTTCCATTCCTTTTTTTCTTCACCCCACACACCCTTCTCGCAACCTCCACTAAAACTATCTTCAATTTATTCCATTCCTCTTCAACACCTCCACCTCACATCTTGTATCCTCTCTCCACTTCTTTCTTATTCCTCCTATGTACTCACCTCTACTCTACTTCTTCCAGTCTCTCTACTAGAACCACCTCCACCACCCTCTTTTTCACTTTTACTTTCTCCCAACCCCTTTAGCATTGACCCTCGCCACAACTTAGTAATGGTTAGATATACCCATAGCTGCTCCTCTTAATACATTTACAACTAATAACCTATCACGCATACTAAATTTAACAGTCTCTTCTTCTCATTCACCTCACCCACCCATGTATACTTGTGAATATCTTTATTCATAAACCATGTATTACCAATCATCTTTCCTCTTGCTGCACACATTCCAATTAATTCAGTCCCATTTTCATTCACACCTTCTACCCCAAAGGGTCATACTATTTTTTTCCCACTTCTATTACCCACCCTCGCATTCAGTTCACCCAACAAACATATAT
>SEYY01006830.1:155000-157500 GCA_009176605.1 Armadillidium nasatum | reverse complement strand
TAATTTCTAATTACTAATAAATCTCACCTTTGTAACATCTTCGTATTCTGCCATCTTCTTCTCAAACCATTTTGGAGACTTCGGGAAAGGATTGGGGGACATCCCCAGACCTGGCGACGTGGCGGGAGCAAAAATCTTGGGTTGAATCCCTTCGCCCTTGAACCCGGACCAGAATTCGATCGGTCTGATGTCGATGACTGGGAGTTTCTTTGATCCAATGGAATTCGACCTTCGCACTTCAATCTTTCAAAAAGAAAAACATTATTTGATTAGTTTCTACCTTTCCCTTTCGCTCTATCAGACAACACGCACTCTCACGCACATGTACAAACACCATACACACACACACACACACACACACACACACACACACACACATATATATATATATATATATATATATATATATATATATATATATATATATATATATATATATATATATATATATATATATATATATATATATATATATATATATATATATATATATATATATATATATATATATATATATATATATATATATATATATATATATATATATATATATATATATATATATATATATATATATATATATATATATATATATATATATATATATATATATATATATATATATATATATATATATATATATATATATATATATATATATTAATGGGTTGGTTGCACATGAAGCTGCAAACGACAGCGTGACATGTAAATGACATGTAAATGACATTGTAAATGACACGGAGTCATTTATTATTGAAGATCTATTAGGAAAGAGACACAAAGACGAATGACATTTTTACTATTTATTTAAATGACAACAACTAATTGCTTTTAAAACATCGGTGACAAAAATTTTAAATATTTATTATTATTATTATTATTATTATTATTATTATTATTATTATTATTATTATTATTATTATTATTATTATTATTATTATTATTATTATTATTATTATTATTATTATTATTATTATTATTATTATTATTATTATTATTATTATTATTTATATTAATTTTATTATTATTATTATTATTATTATTATATATTATTATTATTATTATTATTATGAATATTATTATTAATTTTTTATTATTTTTATTGTTATTATTATTATTATTATTATAATTATTAGTAACAGCAGCTGCAGTACTGATTGTAATAATAGTAGTAGTAGCAGCTGTAATAATACTAAAATTAGTTTTTTAATATTATTATTATTATTATTATTATTATTATTATTATTATTATTATTATTATTATTATTATTATTACTGCTGTGGTTAATGTTTTATTAGTCGTAGAAATAATAGTAATATTTTTATTTCCGCTAATATTTTTCTTTTCTTTTTTTCTTTTTGCATTAAATAGTTCTCACTTGGATTTACAGCTTTCACCTTAATAAAAAGAAAACCATAATTTACTTCTCTCGGAATCATAAGTAAAATAATAATAAAATTAAGACTATTATTATTTTTTACGACCTATTATGATTGCAAAAGTTTCTGTGTGTGTGTGTGTGTGTGTGTGTGTGTGTGTGTGTGTGTGTGTGTGTGTGCATGGGTTGAGAGGGATATTATGTAAAGAGAATGAAGGAGCCTAGGGAAGGTTTAGAAAGGAATATGAGAGCTTTTAAGGTTATATATATATATATATATATATATATATATATATATATATATATATATATATATATATATATATATATATATATATATATATATATATATATATATATATATATATATATATATATATATATATATATATATATATATATATCGGGGCAGAGAAAACATGGTAGTTTTCAATGCCTCAAAAATTCACTTCCACTATCTTTCCACTCGACACAATCTTCCACTCAACTACGACATCTTTTTCCGAAAACACACAACTCAAACCTTCATCTCTCCTTAATATTCTCGGTGTTTCTTTCTTGGAAGGATCAAATTACTTCTCTTTCTAAACAACCTTCTAAGAGGTTGGATGTTCTGAGGCGTCTTCAAAATTTCTTCACGTCACCTCAATTGTTTGCTCTCTATAGGGGTGTTGTTTGTCCCTGTATGGAGTATGCTTCACACATCTGGAGTGGTTCCACTCATACAGCTCTCCTTGAAAAGGTGGAGTCTTGGGCTTTTCGTCTCATCAACTCTCCCGCTCTCACAAACTCTCTCTAATCCTTTTCTGCCTAACAATTTGTTGCGTCACTCTCTCTATACTATTGCTATTACAAATGGACACTGCTCTTCTTAACTCTCTCGTCGCATACTTCCTCCATTAAGAAGGGCTCGTGCGACACGTCTTTCAACACAGTCTCATCCTTTCTCTGTCCAACTCTCTAACCCCAGACTTAACCGCTATTCTTAATCTTTACATGTACTCTACAATTAAAGTCTGGAACACACTCCCTTTATCTGTTTTCCAACTTCCTTTGACTTACACAATTTAAAAAGCCGTATATCTGGATATGTCTACCTCCAGCGACCAGGATAAAAAAAA
>SEYY01006830.1:147500-150000 GCA_009176605.1 Armadillidium nasatum | reverse complement strand
AGACAGAACTTTTGGGTTATTTGAATCTATTTCTTCGGTTTGGAGAGATGGCTTGATGCGCTTCAAGGAGCCCCGTCCCCCATCACCTCTCTTCCGTAATGAGTAGGAGCCGGGACCAGGGCTTCCGGGACCAGGGTTTCCGGGACCAGGACTTCCGGGACCAGGGCTTCCTATTCCCTGGTAAGATTTTTCTTTTTCATTTCGCTTCATGGTTTTAATCCAGTTTTTGTAGCATGTTCGCTCCAAGCCAAATCATCCGCAGCACAGTCTTCCCAACCTTTTAATGTTGGAAAAACCGCGCCAAAGCCAATCCATCTTGGAGATATCATCCACCAACGATAAGGTCAACATACATCTTCTTATAAACACATATAGGGCTCGGGTTCGATTCCCCTATAGCAAACTTTAAACTTTGATGTTTAATAAATATTTAGTCTGCGAGAGTTTTAGCAGGCATAAATTATTACCTTTATATATATATATATATATATATATATATATATATATATATATATATATATATATATATATATATATATATATATATATATATATATATATATATATATAAATCTCTCAACGGGCTGCTAAATTCTCTCTTCATTTTAGCCCTTGATCTTCTAAATTGAATTTCGATACATAGTTTCCGTTAAAAGATTTCATTAAATTTAGAAGAAAATAAATATGGTGTATTATTTTGAAATAAATTTTAATTACTTCTTTGGCCTCTAGTAATAAATAAATTAATAATAGGAAATATAATATATATATATATATATATATATATATATATATATATATATATATATATATATATATATATATATATATATATATATATATATATATATATATATATATATATATATATAAATATATAAAAGGAAAAAAAATTTCGCACGCCAGGATTCGAACCCATTGACAACAGCGTCGCCGTTAGACAATGTAAAGAAGGATCTACCACCGAGTTACGCCGCCTTTCCCAAAAAGAAGTCATAATAGAGCCTTCTGTACATTGTCTAACGGCGACGCTGTTGTCAATGGGTTCGAATCCTGGCGTGCGGAAAATTTTTCTCTGTCTTATATTGCAAATTTAGTCGCAACAGTTGCTGTGCCCATGTTGGCGTTGCTTGACTTTGGTTAGTTGTTCCTGTACCCCAGGAGGACCCCAGGAGGACCCCAGGAGGACCCCAGCAGAATGCCGAGTAGCCCCAGTAAGGGTTCCAAGCACTCTTCTATGGATCATTATATATTATATATATATATATATATATATATATATATATATATATATATATATATATATATATATATATATATATATATATATATATATATATATATATATATATACATATATATATGGCCCTTTTCAGTTTCACGTTCCCATTGATATTTTTGGTAATAGTGGGTTTAATGGGATTTTTATAATTTAATTTTTAATTATATTCGCAATAATTTTAATAATAAATTAATAATAATATAATTTAATAATTTTAACTAGATTTTTATCAAAGATATCAATGGGAACGTGAAAGGGAAAAAATTCAAGACTTCTTTTAAAGAAACTAGATCAGGTTAGGTATGATTATCTTGACTACGGTCGTTGGTCCCTTACTACTATAAAGGCATAATATATTAAATAGATTAAATAATAAATTTAAATTTTAAAATAAAAATAATAAAAATATATATTATAAATTGTCAATGTTGAGGAAGGTCACTGAGTTTAAGTGTGTGTATGTGTGTGTATATGTGTGTATATGTGTGTATATGTGTGTGTGGGTTTGTGTCTCAACTTTACAGAATTTGTATTATAAATCAAGTTGTTTGTTTGCATTCAGTTTTAATTAGATAATGTGTGTGTGTGTGTGTGTGAATGAATTATTTTGTGCGAGTGTTTACACACGTATGTACACTTGTGTGCGTATATAAAGACCCATTCTATAACGCTTATAATATCAATGTATCACGAAAGAACAAATATAGCGTAATTAAATTAATTTCATAATGTTTACATGAAAATTGCACATATATATTAAGGTATAATATATACATACATATTCACATCCGACTGAAAATCCGAATTCGAATAAATGAGTTAGTCGGATATTCGAATTGTAAATACATTCGTATGTCAGATAAAAAGTCTTCATCCACATCCGATGATATCAACCAAGTCAGATACTTGGGTATACAAAACATCCGTTTAACAATGAAAATCTCGAATAAACATTCGTATATGGATGGTTCAGAGGTAAAATCACCTGGTTCAGAGGTAAAATCAGCCAAGTCCATGATACATATTTCTGAGAAAAGAGACCTCAAAGTTGATTAGTTGCATTAATTAACATTGACTTCTAATTGTTCTTGCTGCCATCTAGTGGATAAATATTGAACTATGGACTTGATTCATTATTACACAGAAAATATAACATTTTTACTCCACCATATCAGTGTTAATGAAAAATTGGCCAAATATGGACTTTGTTCAGTTTAA
>SEYY01006830.1:137500-142500 GCA_009176605.1 Armadillidium nasatum | reverse complement strand
AATAATAATAATAATAATAATAATAATAATATTTTAATAATGTCTTAATAATAACCTTAATAATAATAAAAATAAAAATGATAATAATAATAATAATAATAATAATAATAATAATAATAATAATAATAATAATAATAATAATAATAATTATAATAATAATAATAATAATATAATAATAATAATGATGATGGAATGAAAAAGCATATCTTTTATGACTTTTAATCAATTTATTGTGTCCGTGTGCGAGCGCGTGTGTGTGTGTGTGTGTTTGTGTTTACGTAATTCTGTATGTGTAAGTCTTGTGCTTACAGTGAAGAAAATCGATGGTTTGAATGTCAATATTTTGCATAAGTTACGTAAATTATATAATAATAATAATAATAATAATAATAATAATAATAATAATAATAATAATAATAATAATAATAATGTATTTATCCAATTATGCAATTAAATTTACTTTATAATTATATGTATAACTGTTTTAAACAAAGCTTTATACTTGAATCAACAATGAATCAACAATGAATCAACAGTAGTAGGGTATCCATTTTGTCGAACAGAAATGCCTAACGGGATTTTGATTTGCAATTGCAAATCACTCAGCTTACATTGACCTCACGCTCTTTCCTGACACCATTTTGGGGATTCAACCCATCGAAATGAACCTCAATCGGGAGAAGGGGCACCTGGGGTTCCCCGTGAACCCCTCAAAATCAGTATCAGGAAGTTATCTGAGTTTGCAGAATTGCTGCGTTCACCTAACTCTCTTTCCTGACCCTTTTTTTGCTGTTCAATACTACAGAAATCGGTTCGAATCTGGGGCAGGGCGGCAGGGGTCCAAGAACCGACAAAACAAGGTCAGGAAGGTCTCTGAGAATGCAATATTGCACGCAATTGCAGAAAAGATCTTAGACTTTTCTGAGTGACAATATGGGTACCCTACTACATTCAACTTTGAATCAACAATGAATCAACTTTGAATCAACTTTGAATCAATTTTGAATCAATTTTGAATCAATTTTGAATTAATTTTGAATCAACTTTGAATTAACTTTAAATCACAATTTTGATTCAAATGATTATTTCAGTGAGATTCTTTTTCATTTCGACAGCTTGGATTCATGTACTACTGAAAAGATTTGTTCTTGTGTGTGTGTATGTTTGTGCTTGTGTGTAGTTGTGTGTGTAGAGATGTGTGTGTGACCTGCTAGGTTCAATTCATCACCTATTATTACAATCCCTCAGGAGATAACCTTCAGATATCTCACAGGTTTACTAGTAGGAGAATATTACGTCAGAGGAAACCCCCAGCTAATCAAAACAGTACAAGCCTTAGGAATATGCCATTCATTTTCTTGTCTGGATGTAATAACCATGTTACTATATCCTTCTCGTGATGCTACACAAAAGGCAATAACTTGTAGTCTATAAAGAGAAAGAAGACATTAGGGTTCAAAAACCTAGTAACCTTAATCAAAAGGCCAGATTTCTTGCAAATAAAACACCACCAAGCATCACAAAACCCACTACCAGTTTGAACAAACCCTTGAACACAGTTTTGCCCTTTGCTTTCTGTCATTGGAGTAAAAGATAAAACAAAACTCATCAGACAAAACTATACATTCCGTTCGTAGAAAGTCCAATGTACAAGATGCTGAGTTCGTTACAGCCGTACAGCTTTGAGGGTACGGACCTTTTCCAAGGTATGTTACTATATCCATCCAATTAATGAAGTTAATTACAAAGTTTATCTTCAAGCTATTGATTAGAGTACGATTGGTATTCTGAAGTCATTCTTGTCAAGTTTAAAACCGTTCAGATGTCTCTATGTATATCAGACGGTGGCAGAACTTGTCGGTGAATATTATCTGTCAACTGCGGATAGGTCGACAAAAGTTATTGACTCCAATGTAATCTTACTTAAAAATCAATCATGACAGATTGGTTTGGTACACCAGCCTATTCCGTTGCCTCCTGTGACCTGTTACCCTTAGCAACCCTTAGCATTACTCTTCCCTTTTCTATCATTCACTTACTTGTCTTTCTTGAGATCAATGATGTTATAAACGTAAAACATCCCCGTGAAACATCAGTACTCTAATCCAACTCGCTACACAGCTGACGAGATCTTTTGATTTGGATTTACTATAATGATGACCTCTGGTGGTTAAAAGTAGGTACTTCCCTTATAGAGTGAACAAATAATTTTTGTCTGGTGTACTTACCACAATAATATATATATATATATATATATATATATATATATATATATATATATATATATATATATATATATATATATATATATATATATATATATATATATATATAATATATATATATATAAACTAACCTGCAAAATATATTGAATATCGGGTTTCTGTGGCTGAGGTTCGAAGGTCGGACACCACCTGACGATCCACCAGCAGTAGACACCTTCGTTGAAACAGCAAAAAATTCTCAGAGCCCGGGAGAGGAAATTTGGCTTCTGAAAAATTATTATTATTATTATTATTATTATTATTATTATTATTATTATTATTATTATTATTATTATTATTATTATTATTATTATTATTATTATTATTATTATATTTATTAATATTAGTATTATTATTAGTATTAGTATTATTATTAGTTTCTAGGGTCAAATGTGGTTGAGCTTCAGCCCCTCAAAGTTAAACATGTAGCTAGAAGCGATATTTAGAAAGGAGCTAAAAAATGGCTAAAACCATCTCCATAAAAGACGGCAACAATTATGTTATCTTTAAAAAAATACAATCAATATTTATACTGTCTCTAATATTCTTTCATCAAAGGTTCACATTGTTTCACACACACACACACACATACACACACACACACACACACACAAATAAATTTTAAAGTGGTTAGGCGTTCTGAAACTCATTCAGAATTTCTTTACTCTACCCTAGTTGAGTATTCTGTGTAAGTATATATATATATATATATATATATATAGTATATATATATATATATATATATATATATATATATATATATTATATATATATATATATATTATATATATATATTCTGTTTTCGTATGGAGTATGTATAACATGCCTGGGAATGTTTGAACTTACTTTTTTTTAAAGTAAAATTATAATTATATAATTATAATTATAATTATAATTATAATTATAATTATAATTATAATTTTATCAATTGACATTCACTATTCTTTACAATTTCTTTATACAGCTACTAAATTGGTTAATCAATTTTTTTTAAAACTTTTCCCTAAATATAAGTTTCGATTGCTTTTTTTTTTTTTTTTTTTTTTTTTTTTTGGTAAATTTGCTAAAAGGAAACTTTGAAAAATTTCCTTAGTAAATTTGCTAAAATGAAACTTTGAAAATTTTCCTTAATTTTTATTCGATTTTCAACAAAAAATATATTTAAAAAAAAAAAAAATAAATTTAAAAATAACTTAAATCTACGGAATTTGCAACATTTATTTCATTTACTTTTCTGTATCACTAAACAGTTTCCTTGTGCACTGCCAAATTTTGAGTGCTAAAATCTCTAGAAAAACCTACCATAATAAAATGTACTCTTAAGTAAATATTTTAAATTTATCGCTCCTCTAAACAATATCAAAGAAGTTAAAAAAGGTAGAAATTGTTTTTTAAATTAATTTTTTTTCTGGGAAAAGTTCGCAAATTTCATTTCGAAAATAAAATTTGTCGTAACTTTTTTATTAACCACCTGATCCGTATAAAATTTTCAGAGATATATATATATATATATATATATATATATATATATATATATATATATATATATATATATATATATATATATATATATATATATATATATATATATATATATATAAGGCCTGTTGATGCGCTGCTAAGCAACGGAAACAGATATCAACCTGTTCTCCTCCGTTGGAAAGATTGAAGCTTGTATTGAATAGATTTAACAAGCGAACGGTATAGTTATTTGGTTTCATTATTGTGCAGTGATGGGAAGAAGTGGAAGCTAATAGTGATACTTTGTTGAAACCTTGCAGTGATTGAATTTTTGTAAGCCGAAGGTGTGCAGAATGTGGCTCAAATTCATCGTCGTTTGCTCGTGGTGTATGGAACGAACACTATTTGATGATAGCAACGTTCGTCGATTGGTCCGTAAAGCAACTCTTTCCAATAAAGGTGAAATGTCGATTCAAGATGCTTCAAGAAGTGACTTCCCCATTTCAGTGATCACTGACCAACATCATGCTCGCGTTGATGACAATATTTGTGGAAATCGACAAATTAAACAGTCCGAAATTGCTTCCATGCTTGCAGCTTCGAAAGAACGTGTTCAAGCAATAATTGCAGATTTAAGGAATCGAAAAATTTGAGCGTGTTGGGTGCCAAGGCAGCTGACAGAAGACATGAGGAAACGACGGGTCGACATTGCTAAAGAAATTCTAAAGCGTTACCGTCGAGAGGGAGATCAGTTTTTTCAAAACATTGTAACGGGAGACGAAAAGTGGGTCCACCACTTCGATCCAGAAGGAAAACGAGCCTCTATGGAATTTAGACATCCAAGCTCACCTGGCTCACGAAAGATTAAGACTCAACCCTCGGCTAGCAAACGCGCTGACAGCGTTCTGGGATGTGGAGAGTCTCGTCTATTTGGAATATATGCTAAAGAGCTCGACTATAAACACCGATCGTCATTGCAAAACTCTCCAGAAATTAAAGGGCCGCATCCGTCTAATAAGATCAAACCGTATAGTTTTCCTTCTGCATCACGACAATGCTCGACCACATTGCAGTGCCCGGACGATTCAAAAGCTTCAACGCTTGAACTTCGAGGTCATTGATCAGTGATCACCCTCACTACAGTCCTGATCTGGCCCACAGTGATTATCACTTATTTCCACAATTGAAGGAGAGGCTCCGGGGAGTTAGATTTGATTCAGATGATGAAATAAAGAAAGCGGTGGCAGACTTGTTCCGTAAAATAAATCAAGACTC
>SEYY01006830.1:122500-125000 GCA_009176605.1 Armadillidium nasatum | reverse complement strand
CCTTATCGACTTTATCCTTAGCTCAGGCCAACAGGTCTCAAAGTAGGTGCCAAGGTTGCTAGAATTTTTCTCAAAGTATCATATTTGGTACCATGTTTGGTACTAATTCAAATAGGAAAAAAAAGTTAACATTATAAAAGTATTTTTTTTTTAATTATTTAAATTTAATTTAATTTTTTTAAAATAAATATTATAAATTACAAAATTTAAATTATTACGAAGAAATATTTTGATTTTTTTTCTTAAATTTGAGAAGTGAGGAATAAATTCTGGCAACATCAAAAAATATTTTGGCAACCTCGAAACAATTTTTTAATTTTTATTTTATATAAAAAAATAATAATTCACAAATATTATTTTGTTTACCTTAAAAGCGGCTAAATCAATTTTAGAATATAATCAAATATTGAAAATTTAATCTCTCTCTCTCTCTCTCTCTCTCTCTCTCTCTCTCTCTCTCTCTCTCTCTCTCTCTCTCTCTCTCTCTCTTTTATTATTCTTCTCTCTCTCTCTCATTATATCTTGCACTTTCTATCTTTCTACATCTTTATTGTTATATTTTTCCCTTTTTTGCTGGTTCTGTTTAGCTTTTTTCTTTATTTAAAAATGTTTGTTTATTATCTCTCTCTCTCTCGTAAGTTTGCATTCTATTTTTCTAGTTCTTTCTTTTTCTTCCTGACTCTCTTTCTACACTTCTGTTAACTTGTCTTATGACTTTTCCCACACTCGCCTTTTCATCCGTGGATCAAACAGTTTACAGCTTATTAAAAGTTCTATAATAACAGTATTGGAAAATTGTGCAACTAAATATATTAATAGATATTCTCCCTTTTTTGGGAGAGAGAGAGAGAAAAGATTAAAGGAGGAAGAGAGAGAGAGAGAAGGAGAGAGAGAAGGATAGAGAGAAAGAGAAAGAGAGAGAGAGAGAGAGAGAGAGAGAGAGAGAGAGAGAGAGAGAGAGAGAGAAGAGAGAGAGAGGGATAGAGAGAAAGAGAAAGAGAGAGAGAGAGGGGGGAAATTTACTTAGGAATCTGTTTCTATTCAAAGTCTAGAGCAGTAGTCAAAAAAATCTCTGACCCGGGGTTAAATTATGATTTAGTAAGCACTTGGAAACATTTTTGGGGGGGGGGATGAGGGTGGGGGGAAAGCTGTGCTATGATATGGAACATGTACTCGTATTTCCGATGTATTTCCTAAAAGTTTGCGAACACCTATAAGGAAACAATTCGGACGGAAATAAGTTTTTAAGTTTTCGGAAACAAAAGACAGTGGTTCCGGTTTTCCATTTTTCAAATGGAAAATATAAATTTTTGTTTCCTAGTGAAGAAGCCACTGTGGTGAAGCCACTGTGGTGAAGCTACTGTGGTGAAGCCACTGTGGAAGCTACTGTGGTGAAGCGGCATTTCCAAACAGATTTGTCAGCTTTCATGCAGCCACCCGCTAATTTTTTTCTTCTTTGAACGTCAAAATTCTTCTTAAATTTCAAAGTTTTGCAAATTTCACTTTCAAATTTATTGATATATTTATTAGCAATTTTGTGTTGATAATTTCAATAAGCACAAGTCTGCAAACAAAAACCTGTATAATATTTTTAAATTGTTTCCTATAGATTTTCGCCTGATGAACACGAAAAGAATACGTAAAAATGTTTAATAACGTAAGGTTGTGTTGCAAAATAAGTATTTTATTTAATAGTTGTGTAATCTTTCTTGAACAAAAAGTCATATATATATATATATATATATATATATATATATATATATATATATTATATATATATATATATATATATATTTATAATAATATATATATAATATATATATATATATATATATATATATAATGGCTAAATCATTTGCGCAGAATGCGAGAATATTCATGTCCTCACATGTTTCGGTTTGTTATTGGAAGAATTTGCGTTTCTTTTTATTTTATGCATCATTACTAGTTTAGCATTCAAGCTTGTCAATACAATTTTTTCAGTGTTAAAAGTTTATACCCTTGCGATATGTCTCGAAGAAGCTGTGCTATTTCTCCGGATAACTTTTGTTTTATATGTGCAGAATATACTATTAATGAGCAACGAGGAAACATAAGCGATTTTGTAAAATATATTTCGCGTACTTCAAACAAAAACTTGGGGATCAAGACAAGACTTGCCCCCTCCCATACGGTGTTCAGGAAATGCGAAAAAACTTCGCAAGTGGTACAAAGGTAAAAAAACATTGTTTTTGTTTTGCCATCCTAATGGTGTGGCGTGAAAAACAGAACCACAGTAACTATTGTTACTTTTGTTCTATCGACGTTAAAGGTTTCAATAGAAAAATAAATAACTTATTCAAACTTTAACTCAACCCTTCTTCCCGTGCTTCACTCAAGTGAAATACCGGTACCACTTTCAACATCTAATTTAGATGATATAAGATCGGAGTCAGAAGGAGAAGATGCAGTGCCAACACAGGAAGATTCTGGTCTGAATTTTCTGTTCATGATGGACCTC
>SEYY01006830.1:100000-115000 GCA_009176605.1 Armadillidium nasatum | reverse complement strand
TCTCTCTCTCTCTTATTTCTTCACTAAAAGAAAAAGGCTCTAAACATTAAAATACTCAACATTGATTATACATTATGCATGAATATATACTGATATTATCTTAAAGAGCCATTATATAATATATTGATTGAACCCACTAATATGTAATAATATTTAATAGATAATGAAATTTATACACTACATACCTTAATGAAGTTACCAAGGCCCAAACACCAAGGAATAAAAAAAAAAAAAAAAAAAATAGCTACATAAACTGTCTCCTATAAGAACAATATAATAATACTATGAAGCAAGAAAAATGTACATTCGTAAATGAGTCCACAGAGGATAAAGGTACAATAAATTATAGTACCCAAAGAGCAAACATAGGAAAAACTACTGTTGCATCAGTCAAAAGGAATAAAAAGAAAAATAAAAAGAAAAGAAAAACAAAGACACAGTACATAAAGTTTTGCCATTTCTCATCCGTCTCACAGTTATAACGTCAAAAAGTCCACTCGAGAAAAACGAAGAAAAAGATTGTAAGTAATTTAAGTATCCATGAAAATTTTACTCTAAATATGCGGAGATTATACAAAAGAAAAATACTAAATAAAACAAAACTTTTTAAAAAGAAATAAAAAATAAATGAATTATCCTTATCATGAGGAAATACAATACCAAAATATATATACAAATTCGTTTAACATGAGCACAAAAAATTAAAATTTTTTTTTTAAAGCTTATATTGATAATACTCTCCGAATAAAGTGAGCAAAAATTTCATCAGTATATTTATTCATGGCGCTTCTTACAAGTTGTCAATGTCCACGTCACTGTCGTCATTATCGTCATCGTTAGAGGATCCAGCGTGGTTGGCTAGCTGTGCGACCGCGGGTGTTGGTGCGGGAGCTGCCTTCACTTCTTGTGCTTTTAGGCTTTCAGGTCTAGCTTTATCATCATACTCAATCTGGAATACAAAAAAAATTAGTAACATCTTAAAAAATGAGAAAGAAAATAGAAAAAAATTATAAAATTATTTTTGTGTGCATTGATCTTTCATCTTAAAATTTAAATTTAAAAATTATATTAAGTAAAAATGTTCATAGCAATAGTACCTCAACGTCATCTTCCTCTGTTTCTGATGATTCTTCATCAGCTTCTTTAAGCCAGTTTATAAACTTCTCAGCCTTTCCCTGAATAGCCAAAGCAGTTGCCTTTGAAACATATTTCTTAGAAGCTTTTTTACTCCACTCCAAAAACACTTCTTCATCGACAATGTCAGCATCATATAAGGTCTGAAATAAATCTACTTTTAGAATCTCCACAAAAAAAAATTAAACGTCAAATTTGGTCATTCCCATAAAACAAAAAAAAGCAAATTTTATTCAAATATGAAAAATTAAATAGTATGCTTATAATAGGGGAAGAAAAGAAAAAAAAATAGTAACAAAACTTAAAAACTAAGTAAAATGCTCTCAACAATACCTTCAAAATTGTTGAAACTTTTGGCAACAACTGATCACTATTTAACTCTATTAACTTTTCAATAGCCACCAAGAAGATATTTCTGGCTCTTGGGATTTTCGTGGGTGAAAAGCAGGAACAAGATTCTGTACTGAGGGATCTGGTTTGAAAAAGAAAAAGTCATTAATAGACACGTTTCAATTTAAAATCTAGTAACCTTAACAATGAGTATTTTTAACCATTAAAACCATTTAAAAAGGTCTGGGCATTTGGAGGAGAGGGGGAAATATCTTGAGTACTTTGATAATAAAATCTTTAAAATGTTTACCTGTTTGATAACATTTTCATCAAAAAGCAGTTCAACCAAGACCATGATTCCTTTATTCTCCTTGACCTCCAATCTCTCTGCTTCCACAGCGATGTCTTTCAAAATGGTTATATCAGCACCTGGTTTCAAAATGCTGGCATCTCTCTTTCTCTGAATAAAGAACATGGAATATAAATTTTACTATCACTTAAGATTTCAAAAACTCGAATCAGTGTATTCATTTAAAGCTGTAAAAATCACATTTTACCTTGCAATAATCATAAAACAGCTCTAGTCTCTCGCTGGCTGACTTATCAACATCATTAGATGCTGTTAAATTCTTCACGCCCAAGGTCAAATCCCTCATCCTCTCTTTTACAGCCTCCTCGCTAACATCCACGGCCCAATCATCATCATCCTGCAACATAGCATAGAATTTTGTTTCTCGTGCAGAGATTTAAAAAATATAAAATTAAAAAAAAAATTAATTTAGTGGAATTACGTACATCTTCATCCCCATTCATGCTGTTATCAGAGTTATCAGATTTATCTCCTCGGGGAGAGCTGCTCCCTGGCTTGTGTCCATTTTTCTCCCCCTCCCTTTTCCTGTCCTTCTTCTTAGTGAGGGAAGTTCCTTGCTGATCAGGTTTAACATCTGAAAATTAAATATTTACCGTATTACAGAAATACAATTTCAAATCGTATCACTATTTAAAAAAAAAAATTTTTTTTTAATGAATCAAATATAAAAAGGTTCCTTACGTAAAATTTTATATTACAAAAGTCAAAATGAAAATGTTTTTAAGTTAACGTTTCAATTAACAATCAACCATACATAAACAAACATGTACATTAAAGCAAATTGGAAACAATTTCCTAATAATAATAAAAGAAAAAACTCACCAGGTGGATTTTTTAGAATGAATGTTGTAAGTTTGTGGCGTGTATCAACCATCCCTTGGTAGCCGCAGGCTTTGCAAGTCTGCTTTATTGTTCCCTTTTTCTCATTGGGGAACAAGTTGGTTTCTGGATTTTCACATTCAGGGCAGAGAACGTACTTTCTGATGAAACCATCAAGTAGAGATTGTAATTTTGATGCTTCATGGCTACCATTTACAATATAGCGGTCATTTTTGAAATCGAACAAGGTTTGAGCACCAAGTTCGCAGCCAAAAAATTTGGTTGGGTATGTTGGAGGTCTGCCAAGAGCTTTAGCCACATCAATCATGTTTACAATAACAGTTTTTATTCCATTGCCTTTTCCCTCTACTTTAGCAATCAGCTTTGGCATCTTATAACGATAGAAGGTGTCAGTGACATTGCGATTTACGTTGCAACTCATCTGAAAAAGTTTCATTTCTCAAAAACAAGCAAAACAACAACAAAAGATCATTAAACCAATTTATATTTTAAGACAATCATTAAAACAAACAAGTCACTTACCTTTGCAAATTATTAGGTGTTATCAAAATTAAAAAAAAAAATAAAACACAAGAACGTTGGATCCAAAAACAAGTCAAAAGTCGTCACAGAATAAATTAATTTGTATAATTCACCATGAAAATATTTAAGATACAATATCTATTCTGAAAAAAACAAAAAAAAATAATTTTTTTTTTTTATTTAAAATATATATATATATATATATATATATATATATATATATATATATATATATATATATATATATATATATATATATATATATATATATATATATATATATATATATATATATATATATATATATATATATATATATATATATATATATATATATATATATATATATATATATATATATATATATATATATATATATATATATATATATATATATATATATATATTACACCAATCTTACCTAAAGGATGAAAAAGAAGTGCAATAGTTGAAGGGTTGTATGGACTTCAGCTTCATTCAGATAAGAGCCAACTAAAATCAAAAAGAAATCGCTTTTCATTTAAGAAGGGAGACTTGTAATTTTACAAACGATTGGAGTCTTATTATTATTACTATTAATATGGCTTTCAGCCTGAATTAACAAATATGAAACTGATTTTATCATAAGTGGGCTCTGGCGGCCGTCGCAAGACGACAATACAACCAATTAGAGTAATGCAACACAGCACCAAAGACACACAACTGCAAAGAAAGAAAAGAAAAAAAAAACTTTTTTTTTATTGACAGTTCAAAATAAAAGATTTTTATATGACAAGGGGGAGGGGGGGGGAACCCCTCTGAAATATTTGTTTACCTGTGTGTCGTATAGCAAAAAGATGGTGTCTGGTTTGTGGAAGTGGGGCTTTGTCAAGTCACGAAGTTCTGAATGGTTGAAGCTTGCGATGCCTATTGCTGGAAAACTCTCTATTCCTAAATATATAATAATATATATATATATATATATATATATATATATATATATATATATATATATATATATATATATATATATATATATATATATATATATATATATATATATATATATATATATATATATATATATATATATATATATATATATATATATATATATATATATATATATATATATATATATATATATATATATATATATATATATATATATATATATATATATATATATATATATATATATATATATATATTATTCCAGGACAGATCATAATAAAAAAAAATTTTTTTTTTATCACTTAGATTTTCATCAAACTTTGTATATCTTGTCTCTTTACCTAAAAAGAAAGGAAAGATGGCTTTAATTTTTTTTTTTTTTTTTTTTTTGAAGGGGGGGGGGGAAGGGCAAATTTACGCCCCCCAAAATTTTGAGGTTCTGAAAAAAAAAATTTTTTTTTTGATAGGTCATACCTTAGGTCCTATTTATGATAGAGATGTGAAACAAAATGCGCTTGGTGTAAAAAGGAATGATAAACAAAAGTTACTCTAAGAACTTTTTACCTAGGACTGATATTTTTTTAAAAGTTAAACAAAATTTTAATACTGAGGGATTGTTCCCCCCTTTGAGGAAATCGCTACAATTTTTTTTTATTGATTTACAAACTGTTCCTTTATCATTTGTGCATAAAAGTATGAAATGAAACACTAGTGAATTTCAGTATTTAATACTATTATGTTACTTTGAATTAACATGGGCTTAACAAAACATGTTAAAATATTGTTTTATGATTATATTAACTTTTTTTCCCAGATCCTTGCTAAATTCAAATATGTCAGTAAACTATTTAAAAAAAAAAAAATGCTGCAATCCATTTTATCATCATAAGGCTATATTAAAAAACTTGCGTCCCATCTCCAAAATACATTGAGAACATTGAGAGAGTTTGGACTTCTAGTAATTGCAGGTTTGCATGCATGAAAAAAATTTCATAAGCATTCCCAATTTACAAGTATGGAGACAGAAAATGATTCATCTGACAAAGAATCAGTAACTGTTTCAGAAGAAATAAGAAGTATATGATGATGAAGCAGCAAATGTACAAACTGTTTTCTGAGTTTAGAGTTAAACCAGTCAAATTTCATAAGTATATACTGAAATAAATTAAGGTTGGTCTGAAAATGAAAAAAAATCTTCTCCATTTTAGAAATTATGTATAAATCAAATTTTGTTTTGTAAACTAAATATCTCTTAAATGTCAGTATTTATATAATTTTGCAAATGACGACATCCATAAAGAAGTCCAAGCTAAGATACTCAGTAGTAAGGCAGTAGTAAGGAAGAATAGGCATCTACCAATTTTGATGGAAGTTGGAAGATGTATTTTTCAACACCTATTGATGAAGCAGGACCGTCAAAGTGTCAAAAAAAGCAGCAAAATTGAAAGGAAGAATGGAAAAGTATGCATTCAGAGAATTAATTCACACATACATCGTATTTTATTATAGATTTATAGTTTATAACCTGAAAAAAAATATATTTTTAAGAAAAACTTTTTTTTTTCCTTAAATCAAATTTGCTACACAATGTATATACATTAACAGTATTTTCATTTTCCGCAGGTATTAAGCCTTAATGATAAGTCCAAAAAAACGAATTGAATGCTTCTACTTCATACAAGAACCTTCAAATACAATGTCTCCATACAGCATAGAAGAAATCAAAACCTCCTTTGGAGCAATGCTATATTTAGTTAACAAGGCCAGAGGAAGGGGAAAAATGTTTGGTACTCTATCAGTAGTGCCAAGCTACTCCAAAGGAAAACGTATAAATACAGAAATGGTAGAAATGGTCAAGAATTTTCATGAAAATGATGAGAAGTCGAATATATCCAGGTAAGCAGTGTGCTAAAAATGGAGATTGTGTCAAAGAACACTTTCAAAAAAAGTCTAAAACTAGGAAACCTTTTAAAAATTTATTTAAAATATAAGGAAACTGTTGCAATGCCAGTAGCATTTTCATCCTTTGCTTGTTTGAAGTCAAAGTGGTGGGTCATAGCTGGACAAAAAAGGAACCCAAAAAGTCTGTTTGCGCATTCAAACAGAATCCCAAGCTAAAAATATCTGCAAGTGGTGAAAATCATAACATTCTAATTGATAAGGCAGTTTGTGAAAAAAATAAATAATCTGAACTGCATGTTGCAGTGATGTAAAGAGTGTCCAGGTATATCAAGTATCAAAGATTATTTAATTTCTCAATATGTATTATCTGAACATGACAATATAAAATATTGCCAATGAGAAAGCAGAGACAGAACTATAAAAACATTTGTGAAACCTGTTTAGTAGTTCATTCACAGCTTGTCAAATAAATTAATCTGGCTCGCCAATATTACATAGCAAAGACCCAAAGTGCATATCTGCATTGCGTAAAAGAAAATTTACTTCCTTGTTGATTTTGCTGAGAATTCTTCATTTGTTGTTTAAGATGCTGCCTAAATGATTCATTGGACAAATGATGGGGTTACATTTCATCTCAGGTATTACTTGAATGCTGATCGTAAGGTTAAATACAAAAATTACTGTGTTATCAGTGGTTCTCTTGAACATTCCACTACTGCAGTGTATACTTTTCAACAAAGTTTTGTGAACATAAAGCAAAATTTCAGAGATTTTCAGATGGTTGTAAGACACAAAACCAATTCAATATTTCAATTTAACTTATCATGATTTTAAAATGAAAGCAGAATAGAATTTCTTTGTAACGAGCCATGGAAAAGTGCATGTGATGGAATAGGGAGCACAATTAAAAGCGCAGTTGAAAAAAGTGGCAGACTACATTTTGACTCATGAGTCATTTAACTTTTGTAAATCTAAGATTAAGAATATCAAATGTCTATTTGTTTCAATAAACTAGAATTGAATTAAATAAAAAACACCTTGTCAGCTAAATTTCAAAAGTCTCTACCAATTAAAGGTACTACAGGTTTTCACAAATTTATTCCTAGTGAAATAAAAATATTTACCTACAGGACATCTAATAATAATTCACCCATTTTGTAAAGTGGAATATGTGTACATGAAATTGAATATATTCAAGGACAATATGTTGCATGCATATATGATAAGGCACCCTGGATAGGATAGGAATTATTAATGAGGGGTCTCATGAATTTGGTGATTACAAAATTAATTTCTTGCTACGCTCCACTAAACAGCCATCCAAAATACATTTTTCCTGAACAAAAAAAATATATGTTGGATACCATAAAATGACATTGTGTATGTTGTCAAGTACAATTATTATTAAAGGAATTAAAGATAAAATACTCATTTGAGGATAAGAATGTGAAGCTAGCTAATTATTTATTGAAACCTTAAAAGTGACTAAATGCATATTTGCTTACTATCAATCATTATTTTATATTTTAAATATAAAAAAAATTAAATGCTAATAATTGTTTAAAAAGTTATTATAAATTTTAATTGTTTAAAAAATGTTACACATTAAGTCTAATTTCGAGTTAATCAAATTGTTACTTATATATATATATATATATATATATATATATATATATATATATATATATATATATATATATATATATATTATATATATATATATATATATATATATATATATATATATATATATATATATATATAAAGCATTAACTATTAAAATACACAATTGTTTAGTTTAATTAATACGTTAATGCACAAATGATTGTTAAAAAATTTGTATCCATTGACCTCAAGGGTGAATATTAAAATTATCAAAAAAGTGCTTAGAGTAACATTTGTTTATCATGACATTTTACAACAAACACTGTTTCGAATCTCTATCACTAACAACTTCACCCCACTCCCTTTAAAAAAAAATTTTTAAACCCCTTTTTGTTTTTAGGTAAAAGACACGAAATACAAAGTCTAAGAAAAATCTAAAACATAGGTGTCATGCACTGTCTGATTTTGTTATGGAATCAATCATATATATATATATATATATATATATATATATATATATATATATATATATATATATATATATATATATATATATATATATATATATATATATATATATATATATATATATGAAGTGAAAATAGAACATTATGGGAATCCTCATCTGGGGTCGAACCACCGCCTGTTGCGAATGAGAACGACAAAGGCGGTGGTTCGACGACCCCAGATGAGGATTCCCATAATGTTCTATTTTCACTTCATACATATTTAATGATGAGTTTATAGCACTGTAATATAAATTATATATATATATATATATTATATATATATATATATATATATATATATATATTAATATTATATATATATATATATATATATATATATATAATATATATATATTATATATAAACACACACACTTACCTAATATCACAAGATTTATCTAATACAGACGCACACATACAAAATGGAGGCTCTAAGCCTGGTTGCAGCTTCAGTGATAATATTCGATTTTCTGGGGATGTTTTTCCCTCTGAAAAAAAATAAAAATAAACAAATAAATATATATAAAAAATAAATATTAAAAAAAAATATATAAAAAAAAAATAAATGAATTCTAACATATTTAGGAAACTATAGCCCTCGTTATATCCTGAAGTAGTTATCTAATGAGGATTAATTTACATTGATACTTAAAAAGTTACTACAACAGTATTTGAAGACGAAGAAACCTTTACAATCAACAATAATAAAACTACCTTCCTGAAAGAGATGGCATGCCATAGTCAACACTAATGAAAAATTACATGAATCAAATTTTATACAAAGTTATATAAAATTTCATTTCTCACGCCTCTGGAAACCAAAAGCATGTTCAAACATTATGAGAATTATAATAATAATAATAATAATAATAATAATAATAATAATTAATAATAATTACCAGCAATAAACTATTAAGAATAAAAATATATTACATGCCATATGTAACTAATGAGTAATTATTTCTAATGAGTAATTATTTCACAACCTTTAAAAAATTTACAAAATTTTGTAATTTAAAAACTAAATTACCTGGAAACATAAGCAATTGTATGCGTGTATTGTTTAAAAGGAAAACATATGAACAAATTATTAGCTTAAATATGGTTTCTCTAATGTTAATAATCCCAATTTAGTAACTTTAAACATTTTCATCAGCAGAAATTTTTTCTTGCTTCTAAGTTAAACAGTAAGTAAAATTTTCACTTCAAATTTTTTAACAATCAGCAACTACTGAAAAAAGTTCCATACAATTAGAAGTTTTTTTTATTATTATTATTATCACCAACTACCCTTCTAGCACCTTCTATCGTCTTCACAACCTTCAATAACAGCACATACAAAATTACTCTTACTCTTTCCTTCACAAAATATAAAAAGAGCAGAATGGAGATGGGGGAAAGGAGGAGGAGGAGGTCAACAGGGGATGGGAGGGTATTCCATTAGGATTTATCCACCCACACAATCTGCTCTCTTCCAGTTGTCTCTTACTGCAGACTTTCAACAAACTCTCAGCCCACCCAATGACTCTCATTCTCCTCAATCCCTCCTCCTCCCCAGCTCTCCCAATGTTGCTCTCAATGAATGCAAACTAATCAATAACTTCAGTCCTTCACGAAGATAACCTACTTTTATTACTATCAATTTTAAAGGAAGAGAGGGTGGTATTTATGCATGTGAAATATATTCTTTATTCATAATGACTTATTCACATTTCCAGACTATCCTTTATAAATAAATATTCTATAGTTTGAACTGGAAAGGCACAAATTTAAAACTTCTAAAAATGCACACAAATATTCATTCATTTTTACCCTCAAAGCATTGACAATGTACCGAATACACAAATGTTATGTATATAATAAAAACCTCATTTAATACAATGATTATAAATGAATTACACAATACACACTGTATCCGAGTGTGTATTAAAAAATAACATTACCTAATGACATAAAACCTAATTCACTGTCATTTACAGATTTCCTATATTTAGGTTCAGGACTCTTTTGAACAACTTATTGGCAGTGTGAGAAAGTCTGGAAAAAGTCATCAACTCTAATTCACTTTAATCAGAATGTAAAATGGGTAAATTTATTCAATTTCAGGTAGCCACAGCAACCATGTCTAATAACTCATTTCTTAATGTCTTATTTAATTAAAAGTTTGATTTATCTTTCACATTCTCTCTAATAATAATAATAAAAATATATAAAAAGCTTAAAATTTATATATATATATATATATATATATATATATATATATATATATATATATATATATATATATATATATATATATATATATATATATATATATATATATATATATATATATATATACACTGGAACTTCCTTCCCTTTTCCTTTTTACTTATTTACTACATTTTTCAACTTCATTTCATATTTTATCAATCTTAACTACTATTCTCCCCCCCCCCACTCTCCCCTTTATATTTCAAAGGGAAGCAAAAAATCATTTTTACTTTTATTAATGTTTATTTTCATTTTATTTATTTGAAAAGTCTTTTTCACACCTCCAAACATCTGATAATCATTCTACATTTACTTTAAAATTATCAACATTTAAAAACAATTTTCAAAGATCATATACTTAAACTGCAAGATGCACACCTAATTTAATTTTAAAATAAATCCCAAACTTTGGATAAAAACTAATAAAAGATTGCTTCTACATCACATATACTTCCCAGTTTTTTTTGGTATTCAACCTTGAGGACCTATCAATGAATAGAATTTCTGATGAGAAAAAATTACTCCAACACAAATTTCCCTATCTAATAACAGAACAAAAGAACCAGTCTGATAGGGTCCTTAACCTTGAAACCTCAAATAGTTTCTTTGTGAACACAACCATTTTTCTCCTTCTCAATTATATATTATTCACCATTAACAAAATGACAAGCTTATCTCTACTTCTATTTAAGGGTTAAGAATACTGATAAATGCTAGCAGCTCTCAAATGTTATATAACGCTTTTTTAATATCTTTTTCTACATAAATACCTTTATTTACAAACAAATTGGTTTTACTGAGCATAAACTTATCAATTTCTGCAAAATAAAGTCAAAGAAAATGTCAATTCAACTTCCATGTATCTAACAAACATATGGTTCTGGATTCAAGATGAAAACTTGAAAAGTTTTTAAATTATAAAATTTAAAAAGATTTTACAAATAGTTTTATATTAAACTAGGCAAAATTTAAGTTAATACTTAGCCAAAAACATTTATGCATAGTTCTGCAATATTGATCAAAGTTTTAAAGAATTTAAAATATTTCAGTTAAGCCAAATTCTTCGTGTGATGATTAGTTACCTTAAAGATATCTAGTAAAATAAAAAATAAGATTAGAGGTATACTAGCAAGTTAATGTCTCATACACAGTTTGCAATTTACATTCCATCAAGAACCATTCATTATGAGCACAAATATTTAAATTAAAATCATAGGAATGTTTATTCCATAGCAGAGTAATATAAGTAATAACACAGGTGTGGTTCTTATAATGCTTATTGCAATGCACTAATATAGGACTATATTTGAATTTTATATATATATATATATATATATATATATATATATATATATATATATATATATATTATATATATATATATATATATATATATATATATATATATATATATATATATATAATTTTCCAGTGGAGTTGTCTCAACTTTGTGAAATTTAACTTTTAAAAACTTCTTGAAATCTCCCCCTCATAGACTTTCCTATTTTTTTCAACGGTTCTTCTGTCGACAATATAAACATCTTTGGCCTTCACCAAAAAAAAAAGTCTTGGAAACCTCATCACAAAGGTTGCTAGGGCGTCCTCAAAGTTGGAGTTCTGTTTGGACTGCAAGAGTCTTCTTTATAGTAACCTCAAATTATACAAGGGCCTCATCTGCCCTTGTATGGAGTAATGTTCTCATATCTGGAGGGGTTCAGGTTTCACCCTTCTTTTGGACAGGGTCAAGTCAAAGGCTAAACTTTTAAAAACTAATGCACTGACCCCCTTTATCATTGCGATGTGACTGTGCTTTCTCTTTTTCCTACAGGTACTACAGTGGCAAATACTCAAGGGAACTGTCCACTTATATCTCCACCTTTGGATATTTCTACGAGTATCTCACTCATAACTCCCTCTCCAAAGCATCATTAGTGAACTGAATTGAAGTGATAGGCAGCAGCTTATATTAAATTATTAGTTAAAAATAATGTTATAAAATTCTGGCCAATGGCAATCATAGACCATGATTTTTAAACAACTTCAGTCATGATTGGTCAACTTATATTATATATATATATATATATATATATATATATATATATATATATATATATATATATATATATATATATATATATATATATATATATATATATATATATATATATATATAATTTCATTTTTGATATATTTACTTATATATAATTTTTTTGTCATTTTATATTTTCATTTCTGAGGTCAATATTTTCCACCACCCCAATAAATTGTCATTTTAATTGATAGATCTTGATTATGAGAAGTAGGATTCTCAAAACGTCGATACTAAGAATAAAGAACAATTTATACAGTCCTGTTCTTTTCACAATATGATTTCCAAAGAGAAGCCGCATATATATAATATATATATATATATATATATATATATATATATATATATATATATATATATATATATATATATATATATATATATATATATATATATATATATATATATATATATATATATATATATATATATATATATATATATATATATATATATATATATATATATATATATATATATATATATATATATATATATATATATATATATATATATATATATATATATATATATAAAATCATGGGTGTTTGATGATATAGATGAATAAAAGATTAGTTTAATGAACAAATTTAAGTTGAGCTCAAACATACGATTGAAGTTAGATATTTTAAGGTAATTTACTCAACATCTACAATAGTTTTATTATTTTTGAAGTTGAATAATAGGAAATATCAATGCTTTAACTATTTTTCCTCCAAATTTTGGTTTTTATTATCTTTTATATTTAAAGCACTACTGAATAACCATTTTTAAATATTACACAGTTGTTAATTTTCCCTTTTCAAGGAGAGGGCATAATGAATAAAAGAAAACACACCCAGCCTAATGTATATCTCTCAGGTGGGTACAAAGAAAATTTAAAGAGGGGTAAGTTAAATACAGCACAAAAAAAAAGGTAGAGAGTTCCACAGAACAGAGGTGGCTGGAGAGGAGGTACCACAATGTACAAGCATAGAGTTTGTAATACTCAAACAAAATTCATGGGAAAGGCACCCCTTGTGCTGCAAGGGGAATACAATGAGGTGGAATTCGAGAAGTCAACTCCCTCAAAATAGAAAATGAGCCACCGTCACTGCAGAGAAAGAAGGACAAGGAATTTGAAAGTAAGAGACAGTTTGCTTATTAGTCTTTTAGCCATACACTCAACCCTTTCCAAAATAGTGGAACCTGGCCATTCCAAATGTGAGAACAATACTGCATACAAGGACAGATGATCCTTATATAATTGGAGTAACTTTAGAAGAAAAAAATTCCTACAACCTGAACAGAACCACCATCATTTTAAAGGTCACCTTAGTAACCAATGTGATATGAGGTTTCCAAGAAAATTATTTTTGCTTAGACCAAGAATGTTTATGTTGTTCACAGGTGAGACAGGAAAGCCATTTAAGGAGATAGGAAAGTTAAGAGGTTTTTAAGAGATGTGAAGTTTTCAGAGAGTTGAATTTCACAAGGTAGCAGTGGCCCCACCAGGAAACCCTATCCAGATTGGCAAGAATGGTGGGTAAAGACCAGAAACCTACTAATTTCCACCAGAGTTGGGTCAATACAGAACCCAATCGTTAAACACGACATACACCCATACACAGCGCTTGAAAGTGTGCAAGCCAAAAGAAGTTGGGAAAACAGAAAAAGGGAGTGTGTTCCCGACTTTACCAGTTGAGTACATATAAGATTTGGCATAGTGGTTAAGTCTGGGATCAGACAGTTGAACAGAGAAAGGATAAGACTGTGTAGAAAATCGTGTTACGCAAGCGTGTTCTCAATGGAGGAGATACAACGGAAGAGTTCAGAAGAGAAAGACTGGAGAGAATTAGTAAAGACGAAAAGCCAGAGTCTACCTTGTCAAGGAGAGCTGTGTGAGTGGAACTACCCCAGATGTATGAGGCGTATTCCAAACAGGGGAGAACAACACCCCTGTAAAGAGAAAGCACTTGGATTGGCACAAAAAAAATCATGAATGTGCAACAGAACATCCAACCTCTTAGAAGCTTGTTTAGAAAGAGAAGTAATGTGATCCTTCCAAGAAAGACCACTAAGAGATTATTAAGGACAGATGAAGGCTTGAGTTGCGTGTTTTAGAAGATGTCATAGTTTTGTAGTAGATAGTCTCGAGTGGAGATATGGAGGAACTGAGTTTTTGAGGCATTGAAAAAGACTTTTCTCTTCCTCAATTTAAAGTGCAAGAAAAATCAGAGGTCAGATATTCCAAGGCCAACATCCTAGCGTCAATTAACTGAAAGGAGTAATGATGGGTGAGATCATCAGCATAGGATCGAATAGGTAATGAAGTAATAGAGAGGATTATTAATTAAAAGTTTAAAAAGCTTTGGGGATAGGACACCACTATTAGCAGATTTAAAGGATGAATGGTGGTCGTCTACAACAGCAGCTATAGAACGACCAGAAAGAAAATCAAAGAGAAGGATAAATACTGAAAAGAAAGTTTAGAAATCAAAGCTTTGTACCAGTCCCTATCAAAGTGATTCGAAA
>SEYY01006830.1:85000-90000 GCA_009176605.1 Armadillidium nasatum | reverse complement strand
ACATGAAATACAATCTGTTATATCGGTCCATCTGAACTAAGCAACAAATATAAAGAGTTGGTTCGATCATTGAGTGTCGTTTCGATAATTATGTTATATTAAATGAAACGATCAAAATAATTTGATTATGAAAAGAGTACGATTGTGTGTACGAACTTCCTCTATAGGAGGAGTTATGCGACTAGAAGGTTTATGAAAAGTATGATTAATATATAGCAAATAATTAATTAAGAAATCTGCGGAAAAAGAGGTTTATCAAAAGTGAATAGTAATAATTCTAATTTGCGATCATGGAATAAAACAAAAACAGTATACTACAAGTAATACGATTATGAGACGGGATTACCCCAAAACATCG
Organism: Armadillidium nasatum; assembly: GCA_009176605.1. Classification (NCBI taxonomy): domain Eukaryota; kingdom Metazoa; phylum Arthropoda; class Malacostraca; order Isopoda; family Armadillidiidae; genus Armadillidium; species Armadillidium nasatum. The sequence goes on along the minus strand of SEYY01006830.1, from coordinate 89,642 downwards.
ACAAGGAAAATAGTTGACAGGTCAAAGGGCCGACACGTCATTAACAAAATTTTGTCACTTGTCCAAAACGTCAGCAACTTTTTTTGGTAAGGTCAAAGGGCCGACGACATTTTTTTTATAACTCGTCTAAATCGTCGAGACAATAAATCGATATCGAGTTAGACAAATGTTCGTGTGCTATGCATTTACTAAAGTAATATATTAAAAATTAAAATAATATATTTATAATTATATTAATAATAAAAATAAGAATATAGGGTTTAATATCGATTGTATCGATCTAAAAAAAAAAAAAATATGTTGGTCAAACAGTCGACACATTTTTTTTCACACGTGGCCAAAGCGTCTACATAAATTGAAAAGAAATTGAAAAGAAAAAGTGATCGACACATTTTTTTTCAAAAGTGTCGGCCCCTTGACCTGTCGGCTATTTTCCCTGTCAACGTTTTGGGCATAGCGCCACTTATGAGATACGATATATAGAATTTGATTTTGATTGCGAGTTCACTACTCTCAAAATGCATCAAAGTAGGTAACAGCCAATAATTTTATCGTAATTGCAAATGCCATTGAAGCTCTCAAACCATATGAGAAAATAATATAAAAAGACTGAGTCATGCCAACGCTTCAATTTTTAAAAATTGTTATTCTCTTATTGAGAATTCTAAGAACTGAGTTTATCTATATCTTGCTTATCGCAGATGCTTTATAAATAATGTTCTAATGCAGATATGTTTAAAAATATTTAATTAAGTAAATGAAAAGAAACATTTAAGATATAAAATTTGTTACTTGCAGATATGTTTCAAAATATTTAAATAAATGAAAAGAAACATTTAAGATATAAAATTTGTTACTTATAGTAATACATTGCATAAATTGTCCTAACGAATCGTTGGGACAAGTGGCAAAAATGTCACAGTAAAATTTTCAGTAGAGAAAAAGACATGCTAACCATAAGAAAGTCGCTTCACCGATTTATTTTCTAATAAAAAAATAACTGAAAAAAATTTGCTGTGACATTTTTGAGATTTGTCCCAACGATTCGTTAGGACAAATTTTCCAGCGTATTTACACAGTAGCCAACTTCTCTAATACCCACAGTAAAAAATCGCAATTTTTAAGCTTTTCAAATGACCGCAATAATGAAAGAAAAAAGTATTCAATTATTTTTATTTATTATTTAATTATTTTTATTTTCAAGGTCAACTAATAAATTTTTTTTTTAACTGAATAAGAAGTCATCATGAGAGCAAACAATTATTATTATTATTATTTTATATTATTATTATTATTATTATTATTATTATTATTATTATTATTATTATTATTATTATTATTATTAATTTTCGAAAGACCGCTGGTTCTCTATAGTAGTAACACTACCATTTCTCGGATAAACTATTTTAGGATTTTACAGGGGTAGTAGACCCCTGTAGATGCTTCAAATAGTATGTTGAGGTTGGGGCCTTTTGCCCTTTTTACGGGTATGTAATTAGGCCTCTAGAATCCCCGGTTGGGAATTTATCATTAAAAATTGCGCTTTTCAAATGAATTTATTGTAAAAACTGCATCCGCATTCTGATCGGCAACCTCGAAGCGCAGCCTCAAACCGGATCTGCATTTACATCCGCAATCCTCAACAGCGAACATCCTCACGTTTCAGATTAGAAAGAACGAACAGCTTCTACATCCACATTCAAGAACCAAATCCACATCTGCATCCTCACGAATGCACTAACCATTTTGTAATCTTTACAGTTGCATCTAGGGATTATTTGCTGTTTTGCTCACACAGAATATTCGATCTAAGTTCTCTTATTTTGTTTTACCATTTCTCTAGGAAATCCCTGTGTTTTCTTTTTTCTATAAAATAATAATATTAATAAAAAAAAACTTGTTTTCTAATTCCGGAGAGTCTTCAAGCTCCTTCTATACACGATTCTTTTGTAGCTATATTATCTCAAGGAACTCTTGAGAGAGAGAGAGAGAGAGAGAGAGAGAGAGAGAGAGAGAGAGAGAGAGAGAGAGAGAGAGAGAGAGAGAGAGAGAGAGAGAGAGAGAGAGAGAGAGAGAGAGATTATATTTGCTATTTCTGAAAGAACGGATTAGTTTCAAATAAAAACGTTGGTTTTGCTAAAGTGCTGATGGTCTTTCACTCATCATTACCACCACTCACCGGTCGAGTTTTTTTTTTTTTTTTTTTCATTTTTAAGAACTTCTGTTCCTTTTTTATTAACAAACTCTCTTAATTAAAGAGTTCCAGTTTTACAATACATTTGATTATCAAATAACCCAAACCCAATGTCTAGTTTTAGTCCTTATGCTTATTCTTCTTAACTAATATACAGATGAATCTTATATTAGTTATGCACTAATACTTTGGTACATTAATTTACTATAAAATTACTATTAATTTACAATGAACGAGTTCATTATTTCTCGTACCTATGGCATGAATAATATTTTATGTTCTTTCATTCAATTTGATTAAGTTTTTCCTTTCAATCTCTTTTCATTAATTATAATACTAATAATAACAAGCAGAGTTGCTGAAGCAACGCCTAAACCCAAAGGCTTAGGCTTGTGTAAATATCGTCGGTCTTCGGACCTTCGAAATGACCAAATATATAAGGCAGATTTATTGTCATTGCACAAATAATAATAAACATTTTTATAATGATAAAAATTTTTATAATAATAATAATAATAATAATAATAATAATAATAATAATAATAATAATAATAATAATAATAATAATAATAATAATAATAATAATAATAATAATAAATAATAATAAATTGCATTAATAATAAGAATGTTTATTATTTGAACCCCTAAATAATGGAGGAAAAATTTTTTTTCTTAAAAAGTAACGGAATAATAATAATAATAATAATAATAATAATAATAATAATAATAATAATAATAATAATAATAATAATAATAATAATAATAATAATAATAATAATAATAATAATAATAATAATAATAATAATACTTAAAACTGTAATTTCGTTTAGGCATGTGGAGTTAAATTTCTTAACAATAGGGAGCCTTCAATTGTTACATATCTTTTCTATTTCTCAACATCCTCATCGCGTTCATCATTGCCTAAAAGCCTCTTTCAATATAGGTTCTATTCTCTCTTAAAATCAGTTTCTTCTATCGCCAAATACTCTCAGAAGTTCAAAGAATAAGTTTAATATATCCAGATAAAGATTTATCGCTGCCAATATATATTTATCGGGGGAAAATTTCATTATAATTATCAGGTGCGTATCATAAAGAATGAAAAGAGAGAATAGAATGGCTGTCGCCCCAGAGATTAGTAACTCCATTGTTTTGCTTACGAAAAACAAATTTATAATACCCGCTCCAAGTAATACAATTAAGCCGGTCATTAGAAATGTTCCTAGTTTTGTGAAGTCTCTTTTTGACTGGAGTGTATAAAGACACATTAGGGATATTACAATAATTGTTGTAAAAACTAAGCACTTAATAACAGATATCACTTTATAAACGCTAATAACAGCTCCAACAGTCACCGCTATTGCAATAGTAAAAACTCCTGGTAGAGTGAAACTCATTGGACCTTCTTGTTTTTTATAGTTGATGAAGAAATTAGAGAAGAAAGAAAATAGCCAAGGATTGTCCTTCAAATTTGAGGTTAAAAATCCACAGTGATTACGGGCACAAGCCACAAATGTTATTAACGAGATTGTAAGCCATTAATATTTCGTAGCACGTTCGGATATAAATGTGACTAGAGTACATTTTTATTATATTTGAAATCTAAAATGACTTTAACCTTTTTTCTACAGCATTTTCATTTTGCAAATACAGTTTGTTTACATTTGTAAAATGTTTGATGTTTTATATTATTATCTATTTTTTTTTTATTTTACTTTAGAAGTTTCTAAATAATAATAATGATTCTTCAGTTTATTGAACGAAGAAATTATAATCTCAAGTCTATTGGATAATAAAAAAATTTCATTTTTTTTACCAAAATTAATAGTATTTTTTATCATAATTTCGTTTTAATAATTCATAATAATATTACTTGTTTAATATAGGAAATTTTTTTTATGCATGTGGAGTTCAATTTCGTAACAATGGATAGTATATATATATATATATATATATATATATATATATATATATATATATATATATATATTATATATATATATATATATATATATATATATATATATATATATATATATATATATATATATATATATATATATATATATATATATATATGGCTTTATTCAAGATCATTATCCTTCAAATATCGATATTTGTAAATATCTTGAGAGTATTTGATTTGATATATCGGGATCGCCCTTATCTCTTCGGGCTGCTGAAAACATGGGAAATACCCTAAATCGTCTACAGGAAAAGTAGTCGACAATATCATCATCACTCACGGGTCGGAGGGTACGGGGGGCAGATCCCCCCTTAGAAATGTTCGGTTTTTGTACATGGCCTTCATTTTAATAAAATAATCGATACTTCATAAAATAATCGATACTTCATAAAAAAATGGATACTTCATAAAAAAAATCGTTTGAAGATGAGGATACTGATCTTGAATAATACTTATATATATATATATATATATATATATAT
>SEYY01006830.1:77500-80000 GCA_009176605.1 Armadillidium nasatum | reverse complement strand
ATCCTTTCTCTGTCCAACTCTCCGACCCCAGACTTAACCGCTATGCTCAATCTTACATGTACTCTACTGGTAAAGTCTGGAACACACTCCCTTTATCTGTTTTCCCAACTTCCTTTGACTTGCACACTTTTAAACGCCGTGTATCGGGTCACGTCGGCCATTAGCGACCCCGAATCTGATTGCTTCCCAACTCCGGTGGATATTGGTAGGCCTTGGGCCTTTGCCCACCGGAGGAGATATAAAAAATATATATATATATATATATATATATATATATATATATATATATATATATATATATATATATATATATATATATATATATATATATATATATATATATATATATATATATATATATATATATATATATATATATATATATATATATATATATATATTATATATATATATATATATATATATATATATATATGGTGTTTAGAATTACTTGACCAAACTTGTATCCTTGTTTATACAGAGTTCGACAATGAAAAGGTCTGTTATAAACAAGGGTTCCAAAAATGCACAGTTCAAAATCTACTTTAGCGAAACTCAAACCAACTCAAGAAAATGCTGCACGGTACAATTGAATAATATCAGGTCACTTCGGCCTTTAATTTGACCAGGTTCCAGTCTTTCCCCCTAACTCTGGTGGAATTTTAATAGGCCTCTGGCCTTTGCCCACCAGAGGTGAAAAAAAAAAAAAAAAAAAAATTAACTCTTTGTTGGTAGCTATGAATAAATCATTAATTATGGATGCAAATCGACACAACAGCGTGTGACCTTGAGGAGTGCAGCACCTCATTGCATCGCACTGCAGCTCACCGCACCAGGAGGCTGAAACTGCTTGCTACACTGTACCGGACAGCAACAAATTGAGAGAACGATGCGGCAAAAAGATATCCTCATACGCTCTTTCCTCTAAAGACGTCTCCTCCCCTACCTCCGACATTTGGCTTCAGCAATTTGATAATTTACCAATCTCATTAAAAAAGACTAGAAATATACAAAATATTACATGAATAACCTAACCTAATCTAACCTTTAAGAAGAGCAGTCACGGGTTGTCTCCTTCACTACGCCACCAACCGGGAAGCCATTCACCTATAAACCGAAACAAAATGCTACATATTACGGACCATCTTTACATGGTAGCTGGACACATTAGGGACCATCTTTGCATGATGGCTAGACATTAGGGACCATCTTTGCATCCTGGTTGGACACATAATACTATAGTAGAACACTGGTCCCACTCCCCAAAATACACATACAAATTTTCTTTCTTAACACACTGACCCTTAGAGAAAAAAATGGATCTTCTCATATATATATATATATATATATATATATATATATATATATATATATATATATATATATAATATATATATATATATATATATATATATATAATATATATATAAAATTTTAGCCTTATTACTATTTCACTCTCACTACACCTCTCTGCGGTCTCTTGTCATAGTATAAGTACTATGGTATTGTTGCGTCACCTTTATACTATCTATGCTACAACGGACACTGCTCTTTTGAACTCCCCTGTCGCATACCTCCTCCAATGAGAGGGCTCGAGCTAAAAGCATTCCACATAGTTTATCTTTTCTCTGTTCAACTCTCTGACCCCAGACGTAACTGCTGTGCTCATCTTACATGTACTCAACTGGAAAGCTGGAATACACTCTCTTTATTTATTTTCCCAACTTCCTTTGAATTACATACCTTCAAACGCCGTGTATCGGACATGTCGGCCATTAACCGACGACGATTCCTACATCCTCAATTCCTGTGGAATTGATAGTCCTTTTGGCCTTGCCCACCACAAGATATATATATATATATATATATATATTATATATATATATATATATATATATATATATATATATATAATATATATATATATATATATATATATATATATATATATATATATATATATATATGGCCAGACTGCACTTTGGTCCCCTTAAATATTCTCAAAAAGTACTAAACCTACGTAAAAAACATAACATTTTTGGAACCGTTGAAGAATTTTGATAAGGAAAATTGGAAATAAAAATAAATTCTTATAATAATAAAGTTTATATAGTAAAGTTTACTTATTTTTAACTTCTCGCGAGAATCGTATGTCTGGCAATGACGTTTTTTTTTCAATTTTTCCGAAATTGGAAAAAATAGGAAATACCCAATCGTCTACAGGAAAAGTAGTAGACAATATCATCATCACTCACGGGTAGGGGGTACGGGGGGCAGATTCCCCCCGTAGATAAATGCTCGGTATAACACCAAATTTAACTTTGTTACGTCATCAGTTGTCTTTTGTTAGGTCATCAATTATCAACTTATCGTACATTTTTTATTCAAAACCGATTTTTTTTAAATTTTTTTCACAAGTTTTATTATTTTCTTTATCAAAATCCTTCAAGAATTCCAAAAATGTTATTTTTACGTAGGTTTAGTAGTTTTTGAGATATTT
>SEYY01006830.1:35000-67500 GCA_009176605.1 Armadillidium nasatum | reverse complement strand
ATGCAAAGAAGGATTGGTCTTCGGCATACTCATGGGCGAACACTCACCAACAATGTAAAACGTGTTTGGCTGAAATTTATCCCTATAGACAAGTAAGATTTTATTTTATATTTTTTTTTTCTTTTATTATTATGGTGTTATTTAAGTCTTTTATTATTTTTTTTTCTTTTGGTAAAATTGTTTTAAAATGAGAGTTTTTGTGTGTGTTTTTTTTTTTTATTTTATTTTAAGTAGTTCTAATTTTAATGTATTTTTTAGTTCTTGATCACGTAAGGTTTGTTTGATTTTATTAAATTGATAATTAGTATTGTTGCAAATTAACATTCCCAAACAAATTAAAATACGACAGTTTGGAGAGATAAATTGATGAGATATTACCAATGGTGAACTGAGGCCGGTTCTCACCGGTAGTTAAATTGTTTTTTTTTTCAGGGAACCGAACTGGTTGAAAGTCTTCTGACTAACCAGAGAACTTGTTATAAATATTTTGACTGATTAGAAAACCATTTTTTTTGTTTTTTTTAAATTTTGGCATTTCACCACTGGATATAACCTATATTATTGTTACGTAAAAATTAGTTGCTTTTCGAACTTTTCGAACATATGCTGATTTCTTTTTCCTTAACATTGATTTTTTTTTGGTAATTTAGGTATTCGAAACTTAATTTTTTCAAAAATTTTCTAAATGTTTTCATTGAATTTCAAAGATCTGTATTAGAACAGAATTTAATTTAGAATTTAGAATTTAAGAGTGAAAAAGTAAAGAGGAATGAAGCCACAAAGAACATACAGTAAAATTATTATTATTATTATTGATTTATTTTTATTCTTATGGTATTTTGGAAAACGGGGTCGCGAAAAATATTTGTTTGATAAGAGACGGTCGCAATTAAAAAAAAAACCCTGTATTAGAGTATTGTTGTTTTGTTAATTACAAATATTACTCTTTTTTTCTATATTTTGCCCTTCATGCTTTAAGCATGCTTAGAAACCTGATGTGGGGCTCCGTGATAAGTTTTTGGGTGCAGCACTAGAACCAAACAAGCTAACCTAGTAGCCTAACCTAACTTAACTAGTATCTTAACTAAATAGCCAAACCAAACTATCTTAAACCTAACCTAACAGCCAAACCTAAGATAACCTACTTAAACCTAACCTAAATATCCAAACCTAAGATAACCTATCTTAACCTAACCTAACCTAGTCCTTTGGTGAGTTGTAGTGAAAAAAAACAAAAACATTTTTTTACTATGATTTTTTGATTCTTTGTAGTAACTGTAAGTAAAAATAAAGGATCTACCTTACAAGCATTTTTCCTTTTACTTCAAAAATTTTATAAACCTTCAGTTAATGATTTCATAAAAGTAGTAAATAAGGGCAGGAGCTATAGTTGGAAGGTGTCGTAGCAAATAAACAAAAAAGGAAAAAGTTAGACATAGAGCATAGAACTATTTTAAAGGTAAAAAAAAATTGCAAGAAAATCTAAATTGTAAAATATTAGATAGTTAAATAGAAATCAAATTTTTAAGATATATTCTATTTCCTACATTAAATACATAGAAAATGGTAGATAATTTTGGATTATTTACAAATATTAATTTGCAAGAATAGGCGACCGATAATATGAATGAAGATAAAAGACCATAATTGGCGCAAAAAATGAGAAAAGTTCTTTAATCAAAGAACAGAAAGATTTAGAAATTAAACAAACAGAACTACCATGAATTAGAACAGAAAGGAACTTAATGAATTAGAAAGAACCCAGAGATTGAGGAATAATAAAAAAAAGAATGGAACTATTAATGAGTTAGAGGAACAAAAGATGGAAAAAAGAAAGAGCTATTAATGATTAGAACAGAAAGATTAATGCAATAAAAAAAAGAAAGGAACTATTAATAGTTAAAAAACAGAAGATGGAGGAATAAAAAAGAAATATTTAATATAGAACAGAAAGATAAGGAAATAAAAATATGTAAGGAACTATTAATAAATAAACAGAAAAATGGAACATAAAAAATGAATTAGAACAGAAAGACAGAAATTTAAGAGTGAAAAGTAAAGAGCAATGAAGCCACAAAAAATACAGTAAATTATTATTATTATTTTATTATTATTTTATTATTATTATTATTATATTATTATATTATTATTATATTAGTAGTAGTATAGTTTTTTATAGAGTATGTATTTCATATCAGGGGATGATTCGTTCTCAAGCTCTTTACTTGAAAGGGTGGAGTCTAGAGCTTTTCACCTTATCAGTTCTACCCTTACTGACTCTCTCCAACCCCTTTCTTCTCCGTCGAACTATTCCAACACTTTCCTTATACTACCATTATTATAACTAAACATTCCATTTTTTTTTAACTGTGGTCTCATAACTCCTCATAAAAGGAAACCGTGCTATAAGTCTCTCTACACATTCTCATTCATACATGTCTTATAATGGTACACAGCAAAAATTGTCCCAACGATTCGTTGATACAAGTGGCGAAAATGATTGTTGATTTTGCAATAGGCTTTCCTTAATTAACTCTGGTGGGTTTCGTGTGGGTCTGGTCGTTTCCCGTCATATATATATATATATATATATATATATATATATATATATATATATATATATATATATTATATATATATATATATATATATATATATATATATTGTGGAACTCCAATAGTCGTCCCCGCCAGTATTCGTCTTTTTGATATTCGCCGTTTTTTCGTAAACTTTTTTCCGATATTCGTGAAAAGTCAATATTCGTCTTCCATACCTATAACCTTAAAATAAAACTCTTAATAACAATATTGCTTTTCTCATCCAAAAGGTAAATTTCTTTTAAAATTTTTGTTTAGCTTTTTATGTAGGCCTACACAGTGCGTTTTACGTATTATTTATGGCAGTACGCTGGTTAATATGTACTGTACTTAAATTGTACAGTGTTTGAAATGATTTCGGAGATCGATTCTAGAGTGAAAATTTTTTTTTTGTTAAAGAATAAATAGGTAGGCAAAATTCGAGGCTGGGAACGAATTAATCCATTTTTAGTTAATTCCTATGGGAAAAATTATTCGATATTCGTCTTTTTCGATATTCATCATCCCTTCGGGAACGGATTAATGACGAATATTGGAGTTCCACTGATATATATATATATATATATATATATATATATATATATATATATATATATATATATATATATATATATATATATATATATATATATATATATATATATATATATATATATATATATATATGCGTGTGTGTGTGTGTTTAATATCGAATAAGGGCTATCAATAATTTCGACATTAATAAAAGACTAAATTATTATTATTATTATTATTATTATTATTATTATTATTATTATTATTATTATTATTATTATTATTATTGTTATTATTACTAAGGCGAAATTAAAGCCGTCAGCGGACAAGAAGGAATATAGGCCTCCTCATCAAGTGGATTTGTGCGGAAAATGCAAAGCCTTAGGCAAACCTTGCACACGTTACGCATATGGTGCATGAAGAAAAAGTCTATAGCCAAGCCACAGCCTAAGTCAAGAAAGACGCGATTATTATTAATTATTATTATTATTATTATTATTATTATTATTATTATTATTATTATTATTATTATTATTATTATTATTATTAGGATATTAAATGTTATTTTAAAAGAAAGTTTTTTGTAATATTTTTTTTAATTAAATCAAAATGTAATTTTTTTTTTATATATATATATATATATATATATATATATATATATATATATATATATATATATATATATATATATATATATATATATATATATATATATATATTATATATATATATAAAGTTTGTTTATAAATCTTTTTAATACATTATTGGAATCATATATATATTTTTTTTCCAATGTTTATCTACATGCGTTAAATTCAGTAAGCCCATTGCAACTTTTAAAAATAGACTGGATAGATACATGAATGGGTATTATTATTATTATTATTAGTAGTAGTAGTAGTAGTAGTTTTTTAATTGAGGCTTGCTTTAAGAGGTTGTATTAAAAAAATCTGCATGTTTGGCTTCTAATTGTGTAGTCTCGCTTATTTAAATTTCAAATCGTGAGCTTAATTTGTGTTTTCGTTTTTCTTGTATTATTATTATTATTATTATTATTATTATTATTATTATTATTATTATTTAAGGATAAACTGGAACCTGGAAAGGGGGATATAGATAGCACGACTCCACACCGAATGAATTTATGTGAAAAATGCAAGGAATTAGGCTACTTCTGCAAAAGATTTCGACCTTAGCCTAATTTAGCCTAATTTGCCTTTAAATGAAGAATCCGTTTTGAAGCCAGATTTATTTTTTCCTTCATATTAACGTTTTTAAAGATTATATTAAATGCTATTTTCTTTTGCACGTTTCTATGTATGAGACTATTTTATTAAATGTTATTTTTTTATTTATTTTAATTTTAAATTTTTTTTTTTTTTGCACGATTTTGTATTATTATATATATATATATATATATATATATATATATATATATATATATATATATATATATATAGATATATATATATATATATATATATATATATATATATATATATATATATATATATATATATATATATATATATATATATATATATATATATATATATATATATATATATATATATATATATATATATATATATATATATATATATATATATATATATATATATATATATATATTCTTGCTATAAATATCTTTCTAAATAAACTAAAGTGCTTTATTATAACTTATAACTGTCTTGAAACAGTTTGCTATGCCTTTAATCGCCCTTAGTGCATGAATGCTAAAATTTCTGCATACTTTGTAGGAGATTCATGGTCGTCAGGCAGCACCAGCCGACTGACCATTCTGCATGCCTTTATAGAAACCTTAGATATCTATTTGGAAAAAGAATAAATCAATCATTTTTATTAGAAAAATTAATGGCCCAGCTGACCCAACGTAGTTACTGTCCTGATATATATATATATATATATATATATATATATATATATATATATATATATATATATATATATATATATATATATATATATATATATATATATATATATATATATATATATATATATATATATATATATATATATATATATATATATATAGTTTCTTTCCTGCCAATCAACTTCAACATCTTGCTGAAACGTGCGCTCATTCAGCCTGTGTCAAAGAAGGTAGACCATTCACAACTCAAACGACTGTCACTCTAACGACTGTCCTATAGCTTTGATCTTCGTTCTTTCCAAAGCTTTTGGAATCTATCCTTCTTAGAGGGGAAGATTTGAAACATCTTAAATTTTCCAATCTTCTGTTAGATAACCAGAATGTCTAGGGTATGGAGCGTTCGACGAATGACTTTTTCCCTTCTCTCTAACTTGTGTTCCTTTGTTCTTTGGTACTTCAGTGAATTTTTTTACCGTTGCCTTGGATATATCGAAAACTTTCGATAGAGTCTGGCACGAAGCTTAAATTTCTGAACTTCCCTTTTTTTTGGCATCTATTCTCTTTCATTTCTTTTCTAACCATTTTGCAGCAGTTTCTGTAGATGACCACCTATCATCCTTTAAAACCTATTTATAGGTGATGTTCTTAGGGTTCTGCTTTATTAATATCTCAAATATTATGTCGACGACTTCACCCTTCATTATCCTTTCATTTTGACAAAAAAAAATTCAACTCAATAGAAAATAGTTTATGCAAAGCTTATGACCTTGGAGCTACTAGCCTTTGATCTTTCTTGTATCTCTAGCAGAGACAAAGAAAATATGATTGTATTTCAAGTGCCTCAGAAACCCAATTGCTTCATCTGTCTTTTCGACAGTCTGCCATGCAATTATAACATCTTCGAAAACACAAAACTCAAACTTTCTACTTTACATACTCTTGGTGGTTTCTTTTCCTGTGAACTCTCTTTAAAATATCACATTGTCTCACTAAACGAGCTTCAAAGAAGTTGGGTATTCTGAAGGCACCTTCAAAATATTTATCTCGTCTTCCAAATTGCTTGCTTTGCATAAGGGTGTTTGCTGTAGGCCCTTGTATTTATTTTCTGCAATGGTTCCGCACGTTTTAATTCTCTTAATAAGAAACTTTATTTCTACTAATTTTCTCCAGTCTCTTTCTGGCCGTTCGAATTATTGCATCCTTCTCCTTATCACTATTGCAATGGACTTTTCCCTTCAGAAATCTTAAATAGTTTGAGGAGAGCTCGATCGTGAGACTCGTGTTTCCACACTATCATCTAGTCTCTGTCCAGCTCTTTGAACTTAACAGCTATGTTTACTTTTCTGTCCATGTCCCAACTTTATACTTCACGCTTTTTAACGCCTTTTTTGTATTCTGTTATGTCGGCCATTAAATTCCTTAATGAATTAATCATCCATCTAATTATGATGGAAACTTTAAAATGAGAAGGTTAAATACAGGAAAACAGAAAATAGCCGTGATTTCCACAAAATAAATATGACTGGGAAAAGGTAAAACAAGTAGCAAGCCTCGCTCCTGGAGTCACTGATTTCCAAACAAAACTCGTAAGAACGCTCTAATCCCGTGTGTGATGACGGCTTCACACTGCTGGTAAAATGTTACGACTATAAAATACTTTAGAAAAAAAATAAAAGATTAGATTTAATTAAAATAATAAGCATACAATAAGATCATTACATTATAAACTTTGATAGTTCTGATACCAGTCTGAACCATGACCATAGAATGTTCTTGTTAAAGATCATCTTTTTTGAGTAAGGAGTTCTTATTGTCTAGTGTTCAAAAATGCAAAGTGGCAAATTACTTAATTATTTATTTACATAATCTGCGTTATTTATTAGGGAGACGTAAATCCTTCGAGTTTACTGGGCCAGTCTCTCTTTACCGTTTTGACATTCCATTCGTGTAAAATACGAACAGTAAAGAACCTTAGAAGTGATGGTATTATATAATTTTGAGTTTGAAATAGCTTTATAATTTAAAATAATTTTTATTGAAATATATTATCAATATGGGGGGGAAAAAACATCATAAGAGCATCTTAGAGACCTAAAACAGCAAAATTTGAACTTATTGATTTAATTTAATTTGAAACTATTCAATATAAAAACAATTTGGGGTAGTGAGAGGAAGGCTTCAATAATATTATATTAGGTAAATTAATTTTAAACTGATAGTGTAGAGATATATGATAGGTAAAAAAATTTTCTTAAATTTTTAGGGGTAATAAAACGGAAACAACAAAAACAGTAAGAAGAATCAAAGTTGAAAAAAAAATATCTTATTCAGAGTCCCCCATATCATGTAAATTAAATTCGTTAGAGAATAATACTCAAATTTCAATACCCAGTCACATTCGAAATTTCTTATTATTACTACTTTCATTAATTATTATTACAAAATTGTGAGAAAAACTTTATAAGGACGGCTTAAACACCTAAAAGCAAAATTTGGACTCTTATTTTTAAATCAATTTGAAGCTATTGAATCAACACATGAAAATAAAAGAGGAACAATTTTAATGTATGTTAACTTGTCATTAATTAAATTTTAATATTTAAATACATTAAATTTTGAAAACATTTTTTTTTTTATGAACATGACGTCATATTAAATGATTTTCTTTTTATAAACTGAATGATTGTAAAGTTTACGTTATCATGTCCGATTGGTTTCTAATGTTAAATTGAAATTTTACTATATCATTAATATAATTATATTTACCTTTAAATGAATTCTAACTAATTGATATTTTGTTAAATTAACAATTACAATTTTTTTTATTATTAAATCGGCAAAAATTTATATAAAATTTACTCAAATTTTATTACAATTTGAACATTCGGACACATTATAAGAAACCAAAGTATGAGAAGAAGAGTCTTCAAAACAATCCTAGTTTGGGCGGTCTTGTCTCGCTTTTCATAATCAAAGTGTTTATGTGAACAGTTTCACAATGGATGAAGTCGTAGTGGTTGAAACCGAAATAAGGAAAGGAATGTTATCGAGTGAATCTTTATCATCAGAGAGTGTAAATGGTGACAGAGGTGACAATGACATATTATTTGTAGGTTCGCAAGACTTGAATTGCCAAGTGGACCTAGGGTCTAATATAACAAAATGTTGTGTACCAAATTGTGTTACAAGCAAAATAAGTAATATAAGCAGTTCTCAAATATCTTTTGTTACTTTTCCGAAGGATCCATCAAGGTAGGTTAGCCATGTGGAGACCATTGTTAATAGGCCCAAGGGCCAAAGTTATTGATCTATCATTGTTAGCCTATTTACACTAGTAGGCCTAGTCCTAGTTTAGATTTGAAGATTCAAGCATAGGGAGTAGAGATCAGTTTGGTATATATATATATATATATATATATATATATATATATATATATATATATATATATATATATATATATATATATATATATATATATATATATATATAAAAAATAAAAACATTAAGAAGTCAAACAAGAAAAGTTAAAATGTCTTTGAATAGATTATTTTATAGTTTAATTTTTAATTGTTCACCATTTTACCAATTTAGGTAATTATTCAGCAGATTAGGAAAACTTATTTTTCTAGTTTTGTTAAAATTAGTTAAAATTTACTTTTGTTAGAAAATAGAAAATGTTTAAAGAAATTCAGTCTTTGCAAGTTCAAAAGAATATATTAAAAATAAAATTTTGGTAATATGCAGTTTACGTCTCTTTGCTGTTAGTTGTTTTTCAAAATATAAACTGGAAACGTAATGTATATTGAAGGAAAAATATTTCAATGTAGGGGAAAATCAAATTCGGTAAATTAAAATGCACTTTAGGTACCTATTAAAAATAGATTTCAAGCAACATAAAGCTTGGCTGTCGTCTGCAACTTTAATAACATCGTGTAAGATATCGGGCAGAGGAAGATAATCAGAAAATATATTGATACCAATCAAATAAACTTGTTCAACTTAACCTAACCTTGACTTGAAGGGTAAATATATATTAATGATCAGCAGCAGATAGACCTAACCTAAATAATAAATAAATATAAAGGTACTAAAATATATTTTTTAAGTATTTCAAATATCTAGCAACAATATTTTCTCTTAAAAAATATAATTGTTCTTTGTAACGTCATTCTCTGCCTATATTGCTATAAGGCATTGCACGTTCAGTTTAGTTGGCCTATTATTTCATTTTATATCAGGATTTTTAATACTTTAACCAATTTAAAAATATTGAATTTGATTTCCCCTCAAATTTAGTGTTTTTTTTTTCAATATAACATTTTCAGTTTATATTTTGAATAATAACTAAATGCTAGGTATGAGATGTAAACTGCATATTAACCAAAATTTTAATGTAATTCTTTAGTATACTGACCATTTTTTGCCAAAAATATAGCAAATGTATTAAAAATTTTTACCTGGAGAGGTCTATAACATTTATTCAAGTAGCAAATATCTATACCTTTCACCAGTGATACATCTTCAACCTACCTTAATAAAACTTTTAAGAGATAGGATGTCCTGAGGCACATTCAGGATTTTTTTTATATCATTCATTTCTTGCTCTTTATAGGGGTGTTGTTCACCCCTGTATGGAGTACATCTCTCATATCTGGGGTGGTTCTTCACAAGAAGGTGGAGTTCTAGTACATTTTTTCTTAACTCTTTTGTTTTTACTTTCTTCAATCTCTTTCTGCTCGTTGAATTGTTGTGTCACTCCCTCTATACTAATCCTGTGACAATGGACACTGCTGTTCTGAACTATCACTTGATATACCTCCTCCATTGAGAAGGGCTTGTGTGAATCGATTTTCTACACAATCTCATCCTTTCTCTGTCCAACTCTGACTCCAGACTTAACAGCTATGCTCAATCTTATATGTCTTCTGGTTAAGTCTGGAACACACTCACTTTATTTGTTTTCCCAACTTCTTTGACTTGCACCCTTTTAAATGCTGTCTATCAGGTTACATTGACCATTAGCAAAAGAATTTCTGACATTTCCCTAATTCTGATAGAAATAGGTAGGCCTCTGACCTTTGCCTACCAGAGGATATATATATATATATATATATATATATATATATATATATATATATATATATATATATATATATATATATATATATATATATATATATATATATATATATATATATATATATATATATATATATACGGTATATCCTTCAAGTCAAGGTTAGGTTAAGTCAAACTAGTTTGTTAGATCTAAGCAATACATTCACATCTTTAGTAGTTATAAGATAATTTTTTTTATTATTATTATTTTAATGTACTGAGATACCCACCAATCACCACCTATTTGCTGGCCATAATTTTAATATATCTAACAAACTAGTTCGACTTAACCTAACCTGGATCTGAAGGCTAAATGTTAGTATAAATGTTTGTGTGTATAAATGTATATTAAAAAAATGTATAACAGGTATTTAACAGTAAAAACACAAAATTCATTTCTAAATATTGTGTGTTTTATTTACCCTATATAAGTGTTTCATTTTGCCCAAACCTTTCAAAATTAATAATTTCAAAGAAACTAAAAATAATTTATGAAAAGTATTAATATCAGTACTTACCTTTGTCTTTTCCAAAACCAATTTTAAATTTTTAAAAAAAATGTCTTGGTCAATTTTTTGGTTACAACTCTCAGCATTTACACAAAAAATTGCAAATAATTTATCTGAAAATTTGCGCTATTTTTTTTTTTTTTGGCTAAAAATATTTTTTTTTACCAAAAAATATAATTTTTTACATTATTATTTTAAATAAACAGTAATGTTTTAAACACCTTAATTAACTAAGTAGCATATGAAATGTACATAATTTTTAGCTTTTTATAGGTTTTTATCTCAAAGATTTTCACTATTTATGTTTCATTTATGAGATGAGGAGAGAGATGGAGGAAAGTTGTTGTTGGAGTTGTAGTTTTTTTAATGTAAATGATTAAGGATTTTTCTATCAGATTCAGAGGGTGCAGATTTTAAAATGGTAAAGTCAGAGAAATGGAAAAGATGATTATATGTCTGTGTTTGTTCACATATGAAGGAGTGTTTGTGTGCTGAAGTGAGATTAGTGCGGAAGTATGAATCCCAATGCTTGTGGACCCGTAGTTGAAATTCCTTTTAATGGACTAATATGTGTGGGTTACATTTAACCAACAAATTGACATTTAAATCAAAAGTTAGAGATATAGATATGATTAAAAAAACACTTGCCTTGAATTAGTTTTATTTTTATATATTAAAGTGATATTTTGATATTATTTATGAAAAATTACCATTATATTAATGGCTGTATTGCATACAAAATCTTTCTTTCCTCTTTTACAGATTCACAGAATGGATAAGAGCCATTGGGAGACCAGATTTACTAAGTTACTTAGGGAAGAAAGAGGCTACAAACCTTTTAATATGTTCAAAACATTTCCCGAGAAATATGTGGGTCAACTCTAACACACGTTTAAAAAGATTACATAAAAGCGCAGTTCCTGAAAAATCATATGGTAAATTTTATATAGGATTATGCTTTATTCTATACAATAAAAATTAAATAAACTAACGTTTTTAAGGGCAAAGTCCGTTCCTGTTAAAGAGTATAATATATATATATATATATATATATATATATATATATATATATATATATATATATATATATATATATATATATATATATATATATATATATATATATATATATATATATATATATATTCACCTCAGGTAGGAAAAGTTGGGAAAATAGATGAAGGGAGTGTGTTCCAGACTTTACCAGTAGAGTACATGTAAAATTGAGCATAGCAGTCAAGTCTGGGGTCAGAGAATTGGACAGAGAAAGGAAGAGACTGTGTAGAAATGTGTTGCATGAGCCCTTCACAATGGAGGAGGTATATGATGAGAGAGTTTAGAAGAGTAGTGTCTATTATAATAGCGATAGTATAGAGAGATTATTGCAACAATTTGATGAGCAGAAAAGACTAGAGAGAATTAGTGAGAGCAGGAGAGTTTATGAAATGAAAAGGGTGGACTCCACCTTTTCAAGAAGAGCTGTATGAGTGAAACCACCCCAGATGTGTGAGGAGTACTTCAAACAGGGGCATACAACACCTTTATAAAGAGCAAGCAACTGGGGTGGAAGTGAAGAAATTCTGAAGGGACCTCTGAATACCTAACCCCTTAGAAGCATGTTTAGAAAGAGAAGTAATGTGAACTTTCCAAGAAAGATCATGAGAAAAAGAAAAAAAAAAAAAACACTAAGAATATTAAAGAGAGATTAAGGTTTGAGTTGTGTGTTTTCAAAGAAGATATCATAGTTGTTTGGAAGGTTGTGTCCAGTAGTGAGATGGAGAAATTGAGTTTCAGTGGTATTGAAAAGGATCATGTTTTCTCTGCCCCAATTTGAAATGCAAGATAGATCAGAGACCAGTTGCTCCAAGACTACTCTCCTTGCGTCTATTAACTGCTGGTGGGAGGGACGCCTTTCAATTTGAAAAGTGTAATGAAGGGTGGAGTCATTGGCATAGGAGTGGGTAAGAGATGAAGTAACATAGAGAAGGTCATTAATGAAAAGTAGAAAAAGTGTTGGGAATGGGACAAATCCCTGAGGATCACAACTATTAATAAATTTAAAGAATGAACTGTGGCCTTCTACAACAGCTGCTGTAGAATGACCAGAAAGAAAATCAGAGAGAAGGATAGATTCTGAAGGAGGTAAGTTTGGAAATCAAAGCTTTGTGCCAGACTCGGTTGAAAATTTTTGATATGTCCAGCACTACAACAAAAGATTCACTGAAATACTGAAGAGTGGAGGACCAAAAGTCAGAGAGAAGGGAAAGGAGAGGCAGCTTTAGGTGTCGCCATTTTGGCGTTTTTTTTTTTTTTGTTTTTTTTAAAGGTAATATACGTGTAATGTGAAGGGAGAGGGAAATGGGAGCATAAACACACCAATATGTGACAAGGGTACACTAGAGACCCTCTGAGGAGGTGAAACGCGAAGAGGAACGAACCAAAGGGAAATGGAGTGAAACGGAATGGTCTAGCCCATCCTATCACTCCACGGGTTAAGCGCTACATCTTCCCCTTATATATATATATATATATATATATATATATATATATATATATATATATATATATATATATATATATATATATATATATATATATATATATATATATATATATATATATATTATATATATATATATATATATATAATATATTATATATTATTATTATTATTATTATTATATATTATTATTATATTATTATTTTAAGTACTTTAATTAAAAATTGATAAAAAAGAATTATTATTTATTTATTTTTACAGATGATGACATTGACATAATTTCAATTACACCACTTAGTGAAAAAACTTCATCAGCCAGTACGTATTTTGATCATTATCATTATTATAAATAATATATATATATATATATATATATATATATATATATATATATATATATATATATATATATATATATATATATATATATATATATATATATATATATATATATATATATATATATATAATAATAATAATAATAATAATAATAATAATAATAATAATAATAATAAATAATAAATAAAAAAATTTAAAACGTAACAAACTTCAGTGAAGGAGTTGTTATCTTCTATAGAAATTATCAGTTTTCTTTCATGCAAGATTTTGGTATCTGTCGTTTTTAACCGATACTGATACTTACAAAAATTTTATATTCCGATACTCGATACCACAAAATCTACCGATACTAACCGATACTTTACTCCATACCTATATATATATATATATATATATATATATATATATATATATATATATATATATATATATATATATATATATATATATATATATATATATATATATATATATATATATATATACCGGTATATAATATATATAATATATATATTATTTTTTTTTTTTTTCAAAGGAAAAACTGGAATTAAAGTAAAGAAAGTTACAAGTCTTCTCACAGATTCTGCTCTTAGAGCAGGTAGGTATTTATATTTTCTTTCCTTGCTTTGCTCTCTTAAGAGAAAAAATTGTATTAAAATGTAAAGATTGTAAAATATTTTGATATTGGAATAATTTTTTTTTTTTTTTTTTTTTTTTTTACATATGTTGTTTCTTCTTCTTTGGACTTAATTTGGGATAATGATTCCGAACTTGTCTTTGATTAAAATATTCCTGGGTCATTGATTTTATTACTATGAATACAAATCTTAATGTAAGAATGATTAGTTCATTTATAAGTTTTTCTCTTTTTTAACTTTTCTGCAGCTCTTACCTCTCCTGTTAAGAATACATCCCCAACTATAAATATGCCAGATATTTCTCCTTCGATTGTCGATTCGCCGATGGAATTTAAAGGTATTAAAGGTTTTCTAATTTCAATTTTATTACTTGTAGTAGGGTACTGGTTTCATATTTTTAAAGGGATTTAGCAAAGGAAAGACCAATTATTATTGTTTTTCTGTTATACTTTCTCCTTTTTTACATGGGGGTTTGTATGCATATGAACATGTGTGGTCTTTTGACCTTGTAAGTGGTCTTTTGGTCTAGTAAGGAATAGAAATTAATGAAAATGATCTAAAGACTTAAAATAATAATTGACCATTATAATGCTAGCTATAATGTTACATGATTGAGATGGTTCATTGTCTAAAGTTACATTCTTGAACATAGCTATCATTTCGCTTAGTAGTCTTACGCTTGGAATACTGTATAAGCATTCTCCCTCCTATATAACTGTTAAGCATCTTTGTGCATTTGACAGTTCCTGCCATTTCTCTTGAACCTGCCTATTCTTCACACTTAATCCCTTTGTTTCTTTGGAATAAGTAGATAATATAGCAAGAAAAGAGAGTAGGCAAAAAATTATACTGAATATTAAAAACAACTGCACACAACTAACATAATTTTTTTTTTTTTTTTACTGGAAGTTTTCTTCTCATATCTTTCCCCTTAACCTCATCTGGCTCAGGACATCACACTAGAACTTTGATTTTACAGTTTAACCAAGAGAAACAAATTTTTTATGGGTAATTTCCACAATATAGAAGAAATATCAACTTAGATTTATTATTTTTTTATTAATTGAGCTTTTCTTTAGTTGTGGCCAAGTTGGAGACGTTTATTCGATTATTGTTTCACCTCATGTTCGTGTCTATGAAACCAAAGTTGCAACAGTAATAATCCTAAATAAAAATACAAGATGTTACATATGATTATACAAATTTACATACGATTCTGCTTCCCATCATTGTTCAGCAGTTGTTAGCAAACATGGCAGTGATTTTAATTGTAATCATATTCTATTTTCTGAAATTTTTAGCTAACAAGTTATAATAGGGGTCAGATTTTCACTAAATGTTTGAGGAATATTTTGTCACCTTTTAAAATACTATGCCACATTTGCACCAATTTAGTGAACACCTGTTGCACTTTCACATAACGTTTTCATGCACGATGAAATCGCTAAACAAACTAAACACAAGTTTTAACTACATACATATGATGACAAAGCTGTGAATGAAATTGAATATAATTTTGTATATATATATATATATATATATATATATATATATATATATATATATATATATATATATATATATATATATATATATATATATATATATATATATATATATATATATATATATATATATTGTTTATTTTACAGGCCGTAAATTGCCACTTATTTTACCACGTCCAAAATCACTTATTGTATCGAACAATACACCAGCAATTTTAAAACATTCAAAACCTATTTCTCGTACTCCAAAAACCCCTGTATCTCTCCCTCGTACTCCAAAAACCCCGGTATCTATCCCTCGTACTCCAAAAAACCCTATATCTTTATCTCGTACTCCAAAATCCCCAATTTCAAAAAGCACAGAAATGGAGAAATTGAGTCTTAGAGAATCGCAACCTAAAGGAAGAGTTAGACAAGAATATGGATTTCATTTTAAGTCAGAAAGCCCATTACGAAGGCATCATTGCCAAAGAGAGGGAGAGTAAAAGAGAATTACAAAACAAAGTAACTACATTAGAAA
This sequence comes from Armadillidium nasatum, assembly GCA_009176605.1. Classification (NCBI taxonomy): domain Eukaryota; kingdom Metazoa; phylum Arthropoda; class Malacostraca; order Isopoda; family Armadillidiidae; genus Armadillidium; species Armadillidium nasatum. The sequence continues at coordinate 51,363 of SEYY01006830.1, read as the reverse complement.
CTTCTCAGCGGAAATTGTGTCAGTCTTATGAAAACCAAATTCAGTCTAAAAATGCTTCAGATTCGAAGGAGATTATTAGCAAAATGAAAAAACTCCAACAGACAAATGAGTCATTTGAGAAAAGACTAGAAGTTGAAATGCAAACTGTTCAAAATTTGCAAGCTATAAACAATGAATTGCAATTGCAAATTGAAGAGCTTCTTCAAGGATAAGGGAACAACTCCAATTACTCACCCACCCGCTCCAGTTAAACCACTATTTACTGGAGAAAATTTCAAAGATTTCCTATATTTGTATCTGGATAAAGAAAAACAACTAGAAGAAAAGGTTACCGATCTTTTGGTGGAAGTTAATAAAGCTACTACTGCAGAAGGAAAAAAAGAAAATATCTTAAATGAAGCTGCGTGTTATTTGAATCATCTTCATTTATCATGGTTGAGGTGGGTCTTGAATATGGAGAAAAAGGAAACAGATTTTGAAGAGAGACTTTGGGAGTTCGCGCTCTCTATATATGATATATCAAAGGAAGCTTATGTCAAATGTGCAAAGGCATTTGGTCTTCCATCGTCTGAAGAAATAAAAAAATATGCAAAAGATCCATCTTCATCCAAAGGAAATGCCAACAGTTTAATTAACGCTTTGTATGATGAAGCCGAAATGCTACCATCTAAGGAACTCGTTAATAAAACTGTCTTCGACTCTGACAAAGGATACGATGATGTCCTTGATTATGAAGGTAAAAGCAAGAAAAGAAGTCATTGGAATCAAAGTTCTTATTCCAAAAAATTTAAGAACGATGATGATGAAGAGGAAGGAAAAGTATCGGATGAAGATGAAGAAGTAGTCTTTACAGACTCTGAAGAGGAAGAAGAAGAGGAGGAGGATGATGACGATGAAAGTGATAATGAGAGAGATGTTATAACAAAAGAAGAAGTTATCGAAGCAGATATTATAACAAAAGAAGAAGTTATCGATGCTAAGGATATTTTGTCATCAAATATCAAGATTCCTGTTGCTTCAACCTCTTCTCAAGACTTTGATTTTATGGTAGATCCTTTGGAAATAACAAGAGAAGAAACGTCATTGCGAACAAACATCCAGCCACAACAACAACAAAATCACGTTCACAGTATGCCACTTTTAGACCTTGATTCATCTATGACAATTTCTCGACGAGACATAATCAACAGTAACTCTTCAGCAGATTTAAAGATATCTAATCGGAAAAAAGTCATTTCTTCAGATACATCATTACCTTCTGGTTCAAAAGTAGTTTTTAGAGTTATTGAATCTTAAAGTTTAAAATTCTTTTTAGTGTAAATAATTTGTTGAAATATATTTTTAGTGAAAAATGTTATATAGTGATTTAAAATACTAAGAATTTTGTAATTATTTTTGTAAAATATATTGTTAATAGATTTATTATATAGGTTTTTAATTGATCATATTCTTCTCTTCAACTTTACTCTTAACGTTTGTATTTGTGAAGAAGAAAAAAAATTAAATGCGAAAAGGCATTGTTAAAAGATAGTAAGTACCTTTTTTTTTGATACTTGAAGCCGTACAATGTGTTCCACAGTTAATATTTTTCTTTAAGGATCTTGAAGCTACTGCAAACGAATAGCTTCACGAATCAATATACTGAAATTGGGCTTAGGAACTTTCTTTAATCTCTCTCTCCAGTGAGTTTCACTTCTTCATATATCAATCTTTTAAATTTCACTGCAGTGAAAGGACTACACAATGTAAACTGATATCAGGAGAGTAAGGCTGATATATTAATATTCTCTCTCAACCTTTCTACTCAGATTTGTGCAATATTAAGCATCATAATTTTTGGAATTTCAGGTTGTTTATTAGCTTTAAGTGAGGTAACTATTGAATTTCTTCTCCAATTTACTTACTTCAAAGAGTTCAGTGAAATTTTTCTTTAGTGTATGTTAATACACAAATAATTTCGTTAATTTATATGAAAACAGTTCCCAACCTATAATAAAAGTTATTAACTTTGGTGTAATTAAATGAACGTTAAAAGTATGTCTGAAATGGTGTAGCCTTGGATGCAAGAGAAGAAAAATAAAACATTACATAACCTAAGTCCAATTGAAGGAAGATAAATTACAGTTGTTGCTTTTTATCAAATGAAATGGTAAAACAGTTTAAAATTGCGAATTTATGTTTTGATAATCGAAATCTGGGAAAAACTTGTGATATTCTAATTAAAATATAAAATGTTGCTTAATTTTGAAGTTAATATTTAAGCTATTTCACAATTTTAAAAAAAATATTGATAAATTTTAATTAAAATTTATTAATTAATTAAATTAAAATTAATAAAAAAATTAATGCCTGATGAAAACTTAAGAAAAAAAATTCAAAATAAACTGGGGAATAATAATTCATTAACAAAAGTTGAATTTTTTCAGTTATTAATGCATCCATACCGTTTACAGGTAACTAATTGGGATTCATTTTCAAACTTTGTTCTCAGTAGCAGATCATTTGGGATACAAACCCAATATCTACTACAGATCGGTCAATGCATAGTTTGACATGGCAATGAATTTATGAATTTAAGAACGTACCTTTTTAAAAAAGGAAACTCCTTATTTGTGTAGTCATTAAACAATCTTTCATAAACAAATAATGGTTACTTTTATTGAAAATTTACTTTTGGGCAGAAAATATTTCAACTGGATTACTTTCATCAGTTGAATATTACTTTCAACATTCATGAAAACTATTTATATCAAATTTGTGAAATATTTTTATCCCATCTTTCCAAGGGATTTTAAAACTAATAATTTTGCGAATTCAGGGAAATAGTTAACAGATTATCTATTTTAGCTATAATTGTGTATTCAATAATTTTAAACTCATTTTACCAATTATTGAGGCAATTTACTTTTAATCTCGTCAAACACTATTTCTTACTAGGGAAATATCTTAAAAACTTTTTAAATCTCATTTGAAACAAGCCTGTGTTAGTTATATATATCTCGAATCTACAATTAAAACCTCACCTGTTCGTTGGATGTTTATTTTGCATTTCTTAAATAAATTTATCTTCTTAAAAGTTTATCTAGAATGTCAATCATTATTGTCAAATTTTTTTTTTTAAGAAAGCGACATTCAAGAAACATTCTTACAAAAAACTTTATTCTAATCAAATATACGTATTCAGCAAAATAAATTCTTCATACAGTCTTAGCAAATTTAAAGCTTTAAAAAAAAAAAAATATATATATATTTGACCAAACAGACGTAGTTTTGAAGTATTGGGAAGATTTTCTAAGTTCTATTTTACTCGATTTAAATTATACAATTCTAATCCAAAATCATTTTTTTAAAAAAAATTTTGATCTCACCAAAGAAGATTGTAAGTGCATTATTATTTAACTCGTTTCTGAAGCACTGCCCAAAATTAGGAAAACTGAATTTATGCAAATTTTTAGACTACTACGATTTCTACTAAAAATTTTATTTCTCGTTAATTCGGCAATATTCTCTGCGTTTATTATTACTGAAAAGCATATATATATATATATATATATATATATATATATATATATATATATATATATATATATATATATATATATATATATATATATATATATATATATATATATATATATATATATATATATATATATATATATATATATATATATATATATATATATATATATATATATATATAATCAGAAATTGATGAGTATAAAATCGCAACTTTAAAGGGCAGCATTTTTTTACCTTTGGTTTATTCCTGTAAATTTGGTTGATATCAATGTGACTCAAATGAGCTTCTAAACGTAATGGTTTGAAGAATAATTAATAATGCTGAAACTCTTATGATTTTCTTGTAGTTACCGGATTATTCACCAGAACATACCAAAATATTCACCATACTTTTTATAATACTAAAAAAAAAATTTTTTTTTGGTCAATTTTTTCTATTAATTAAGATCTTGTCGTTAACTTAAATGGTAGGTATTCGAGAAATGAAATTTAAAAACTAATAATAATAATAATAATTCGACTTGTCTCGCTGTGCCCGTGATTGATGCCTCTCTGAAATATAGTAAGTTGATTTAACCGAGAACAGGACTATTTTACGAGATATTAAGAAACCGACATCTTTATAACTCGAAAAGTATTAGAGCTCTGAGTTAGAGACTTCTTCACATTGGGCAGAGGGTTTAGGAGACGATCACAGTGCACTTACTCATTTGGCCATTTTTTGACTTAACTTATTCACTGTGACCTATATATATATATATATATATATATATATATATATATATATATATATATATATATATATATATATATATATATATATATATATATATATATATATATATATATATATATATATATATATATATATATATAATCCTTCCCTCACGTACGTGCGTGCAGTCCATAAGACGTATTATTCTAATTTATTAAACTATTTATAGTAACCACAACACATTTGGGTAACTTGATAGGTGACACATCAACGTGGAACATTATACACTTGTTTCAGCCCTTTTGTATAACTTGTGGAAATCAAAATATTTTTTCCAAAAAATGGTTTGAAAATAGTTTCATTTTATCGATTTTTAAAGCGCGGGAAAATGTTGTATTAGAAAACATTAATACTATAATAGAACCCTCCTTAAAACGCGGGTAAACTTAAAAAAAAATAAACAGGAGGTTGTAGACTTTAGAGGCAAAAGAAAGAAAACAGTGAAGACTCCCTTTGGGAAACTGGAAATAGGTACAACTGGCTGAGGAGCAACACATTGGAGATGACATTGTACAGTACAAGGAGAAACAGCTGCATTCAACAGTAGATCTGCCAACTTACGTGTAGCTCTTAAATGTTTAAGGGAGACCATGTCCGATTTCCGACTAAGGAAGAAGATCTTAAAACACCGATCGAATCGTTCGAGAAATCAAGGGCATGTGTAATACTTTTCCTGAGCTTCCTCGATTCGATCCAAGTGAAATGCACGAGAGCACATTTTCAAATCCACAGGAATAAAAGAAACATCATGAGGAGAATGTAAAAATGGAAGAGAACAAAATAAATTTCTTCATAAACTTGTCAAAATCCTGTTCAGGTGTTATAAGAAAAAGATAGGTTGGGAATGAGTTCTACCAGTAACAACCTGAAAAATAGAATAATCAGATCGTTAGGGATACATAAAGAAGATAGCAGAACCGTAGGAGAGAGAATAATGTTATCCTTTCTGGCAACATGCGCCATTTTTAAAGTCTGATGCATTGGATGTTTGATAGGAAATAGTAAGACGATGTTCTCAAGCGATAAAAAATACTTTCTATAAAAAAACATTCAATTTGATGTTCCAATCAGTAATAATACAAGAAAGTAAAACATGTAAACCCAATTAAGAAATAAATGTTAATTAAACAATCAAATGTTTTGTAAGAAATTTAAAAATAATAACAATAGTAGTAATAATATTAGTTTCAGGATTTACTATTACCAACAATAATTGGCTTAGGTCTAGTTTTGAAGATCAATTTTTTTGTAACAACAGCTTCTACATTATAATCAACTTGATTTTCCGTTTGACTTTCAACAAGTTTTCTGATAACGATAAAAGGCTTATTCATTTCCACAACTTTTCCGAACAGGATGTGATGACCAATGATGAGGACTGGAACACCCTGATAATATATATATATATATATATATATATATATATATATATATATATATATATATATATATATATATATATATATATATATATATATATATATATATATATATATATATATATATATATATATATATATATATATATATATATATATATATATATATATATATATTGTAAGACATATATGCAATGATGGTTTAAATTTAATTACTCTTACATCCCTCCTTAAGTACAATTAAAAAAAAAAAACAAATTGTTACTGATATTACTTTTTATTATATAAAGTGAAGCCTGTACATTAATAAATGTGTATTTTACTATTTAAAAATTTATTCTACAAACGCTGAGTAACTTGCCCATCCATTTAATTTATTGAACTATTTGTGCAATTTCAAATTTCTATCTCCTAGTGTGTAAGAAAATAGTTATCAAATTATTATTTGGATCTGAAGATTATTCAGTCAATAAAATTATATCTCCATGATTATGATTATGTGTGTCTATGTTATGAGGACGTGAAATACAATAAAATTTCTAAACTAATAAGGTGATTATTTTTAACAGAAATAATATATCTTTTAATAAACAAAATATGTTTAAACCAGAATTTTTCAGCCTTCTTTAAGTAATGGCACCATCTAGTAATATACTTATTTTATGGCTCTCCTAGCCATTTTTGTTTAGAAAAAACTCCCTAAAGAAATGCCAATAAAATAAAATGAAATGTAGGTTCCCTCAGGGTAGCATTTTCAATTTTCTTTTTTAAATCTTCAAACGATATATGATTTTTTATGGAATGAACTCTATTGATAAAAATACATTGCCCTTGTTCTAGAACTAACCAACATTCAAATTATAAAAGGGTTAGTTCAATAAAGAAATAATCCACGATTACAAGACTACAGAAACCGTAATACAAGCAAAATTTATGTTTTATGTGGCCAATTAATCGATAATAATTAATAGCTTATTCTTTGCATATTATAACAACATCCATTTCAACATTATTGAAAATAGGCTATCAACGGCTAGTTTAGATATTTAATGTATTTTGGTAAGATTTTGATTTTTTATTTAAAATTGTGAAAAAATAAGATGACAAGTTAGGGAATCCTTTTTAGGGGTGGAGCTGAAGCTGGAGAACTATTGAGTTTTTGAGAAGAGTCGGAACAAGAGCTCAGCTAAATTTTTGGACAAACCCAGAAATGTGCAAAAAAAATATTTTTATTTTTTTTTTTTTAAACTATAGGACCCTATATAAAAAGAGGGTAATTTAAAAAATGACTCGAGTTTATAACAAGCCTTCATTTCTATTTACACTTCGAAAATTTCATAAATTGTATTTAATTTCATTATATCTAGATTAGTAATAGATGAAGAGCTAGATTGATTAATTTTAAAATGATTAAGCTAGAGTCTAGGCAGGGAAATGAATATACCACTCTGCAGTCCTACCATTAAATCATTTTTTTCTAAATATGTAAAAATATTTCTGGAAAAAATAAACATAGATCACTATGCAAAGTACATTGAACTTTCTTTTTGAAAACAAAAATGGTTGATTAATATTAATAATAAAACAATTAGAATAAGAAAGCAAAAGCTTTAAATAATATTTAAGTAATCGAATTTCAATATTTCTGTAAAGTAATATTAGAACATCAAATTTTTCCTATTTTCAGAACAACCTATTGTTAGTAATTGTAAATTTAAATAATCTTGCAACTCTCTCTCATAAGTAATAATTGCATTTCTTCTTATATATATATATATATATATATATATATATATATATATATATATATATATATATATATATATATATATATATATATATATATATATATATATATATATATATATATATATATATATATATATATATATATATATATATATATATATATATATATATATATTAGGGATGGAGTGAAGTATCGGTATCGGTGAATTTGAAAATCTTAGTATCGGTATCGGTAAAAATTTTGGTATATGAATGGATAAAGTATCGGTATATTTTCAGGTATCGGTATCGGTACCTGTAAATTTTTAGGTATCGGTAAAAATTTTGGTATCGCTCCATCCCTAATATATATATATATATATATATATATATATATATATATATATATATATATATATATATATATATATATATATATATATATATATATATATATATATATATATATATATATATATATATATATATATATTCTGGTGGGTAAAGGTCAGATGCCTACTAATTTCCACTAGAGTTGGGAAAATATCTTAATCATGGTCGATTAAAGGCCGACATGTCCCGATACATTGAGTTTGAAGATGTGCAAGTTAAAGAAAGTTGGGAAAATAGGTAAAAGAAATATGTTCCTGATGTTACCAGTAGAATACAAGTAACATTGAGCATGGAGTTTAAGTCTGGAGTCATATATATATATATATATATATATATATATATATATATATATATATATATATATATATATATATATATATATATATATATATATATATATATATATATATATATATATATATATATATATATATATATATATATATATTTAACATGTGAATACTACAATGTCATTCATTAATTTATAGTCTTTAAAATGAAGTTAAAATTAAAATATTGGTATAATTTATTCTGCTGACAAGGCATCTATAGGTACAGAAAGTGTTTGGGACTGAGAAAGTGTAGGCCAGCTATCCCACTGGATTTAGTGGCTTTTTAATTAAATTACTTAATGAAAATGTTTTTAAATAATCTACTATATACCTTCTTTGTAAAACTAAGGTCACCAATGAATTTTCCTCTCACTGGCTCTTGAGTTCTTGATTCTAAGTCACCCTGAAGTTCTACAAGCACCCATTCTGTTGAATCAGAACCTGGTCTTAAAATAAGAAAAATAAAATTAGTGATTAATTAAAACTATACCTAAAAATTAAAGATATGAAAATTATCTCTTACAAATAACCAAATATACTTTTCTTCTAAAGGGCATGTCACCGATATCTTTGATAATCAAAAACGTTCTGTCAAAATGTGGTACTGATCTCCTTAGCGTAGATATATATTTGCTTTTACCTAAGTTTTGTGTTTTAGCAACAGTTTTATTGTTCCTGTGAAGAATAATAATATATTTTTTGTGACATTGCAATGGACCCCATACTCACTCAGCCTGTTATTCATTCATACTTGGAGATTCATTATACAAGGATACTGCTTACTATTTAAATGCCCTGAGCAACAGACCCAAACCCTATAAAAAAATAAAATAAAAAAACTTTTAATTGATAATATAAGGTGCATTGTTATTTTTTAAATACTTAAATAGCAGACGCAAACCTTGACAACATTAATAAAATATAAATTTTAAATTTTTTAAAATATTTTTTATCTAATGAAATAAATACTTTCTCGTAAAATATTAATATATTTTGTTCCATATATATATATATATATATATATATATATAGTAATATATATATATATATATTGTTGTTCCAATTTTTAAATATTGATATATTTTCTTCAACAAAATAGGTATTTCTTCAATTCATGGATAGCACAAACATTTTTTGAACAATAGGACCTATGAATACAAAATAAAAGAAAATGTTTTAAAGAAAGTCAAATAAAGTTTGCTAGATCAGTTTTATGAAAAAATAATAATAATAAAAAAAGTATTACTGACAAATTGAATCTAATGATTTTTTAGTTTTGGAAACGGTTGAAAACAGATGTGATAACCTTTATGTATTAAAATGCTTTTAATTATTTAAATTTTATAAGGTGTGGTAATTTTCTTTTTTATGTAAATAAAACAAGAGTCTAAAATTATTATAAAATAACATTATTATATATTTGGTCTAGTCTAGTGGTTTAGTGTGCTTCACCCGCTTTCTTTTAAACACTTTCATTTATATGGTATTCACAGTTTTATAGTTTAAAAAATATTCATGCTTACCATGAACTGAAGTTATACTAAAATATTTATAAAGTGTAAAAGAAATTAATATTATAATTGAAAATAAGCGCTGCCAAATCTGAAATTAAATTTAACATTTTTTATCCTTCACATAGACACCATATTTAAATATCTTGAATTTGCAAATATATTAATTTTCATATTTTCTATGAATTAAGCAATAAATTTTGAGTATCCAGTTTTAATTACAGCAAAAGGGCAACTTTCTGTATTCTGTTACATAAATATCATTTTTGTTAAAATGCATGAACAGCAATATAGTCTTCTAATACTTCAAAAAAGAAAGGAAACTCTACTTTGGGATTTGGATTATGTTACTTTTTATAGTATAATTTTGTTTTAGTTCGTTTTTAATGTACAAAGCAGTAATTTTCTTTAATTTGCATTTACATTTAGTTTACCGCTCTTGAAGTTTTTATACAGCAGAAATAATCCGGAGTTGGCTTGGAACTTTACCTTTAGCTTACTTTACTAGAATCGAATTTAACTAAAAATATATTAAATTTAAAATAAGTTTATTTAAATGCCTAACTTTGCTAGCTATATGTGGACTATTTTGTTAGCTTATAATCAGTTACAATCCCAAAATTCGCATAGGATACCTTAGATTAACTTGTAAAATTTTACTTGACTTACACATTTATTTGAATATGCACTTGCATTTAAATATTTCTGAAAGTTTACAACTAATGACAAAAATTAATTAAAGGTTAATAGTCGAAAAGGAAACAATTTCAAAATTTCATTCAAATTACCTCCTTTCTATAATATTGGGACCATAGTCTTTGTCTCTATGTAAGAATTTTCATTATTTTTTTTTTTTTAAATTAATTTTTAAAAATATTTTTCTAGCAACTTATTAAATACTAAAATCATTTGCTGGTGCTTTATTTAATTAATAATATTGACTATTTTGAAAAATAATTTATTATTTTTATTAAAAGTATTCAGTACATTTTCACTCATTTTCTACTTTATTTTATCCTTAAATCAATAGATACAATTTAATATTATTTAAGAATAAAGTTCACAAGATTATAAGGATGTCATATGTAACAACAAGTTTCATACTCACTTTCTGCTATAATATTCTGTGCAAACTACACGAAGGACATGTTATTAATATTTGTTCCAGTGTTAAAGCGCTATATATATAGTAGATATATATATATATATATATATATATATATATATATATATATATATATATATATATATATATATATATATATATATATATATATATATATATATATATATATATATATATATATATATATATATATATATATATATATATATTCTGACCTCCTTCGGTTTTATAGTTATCAGGACTCTAAGGAAATTGTTGCTCTCCTTATTTATAAATCTAGTATCATGTCTGTTAAACATAAACATACGAAAAGCCAAGTCGAACCTTGGATAACGTGAAGGTAAATCTATCTAAGGTATTTTCAAACTTAGATAGATTGAATGGACAAGACGTATAAAAACTGTTTATATGCTTTCACTCATTTATCTTGTGTATATACTTTATATATATTTTAAGTTCTCCTTGATAGGAGTTTGTAGAGTTGGTTTATTTTTTGTATCGATGTTGCACATTTTTTCTTCAAAAACTCCTGGTTAAATTAGAATCACTTTTTATCAAATCATCTTCAAGTCTAGTTGTTATTAAAAATGTAAGAGTTTTTGCTTGTTCATTAGAAGTCCTCAGAATTCGAATGTATAAGGTATGAGTTATATTTTCCTTTTCAACTCTTTCTTACTATCATATCTATTGCCTTCTACTCAAATATATAACTGCGTAACGTTCTTAATTATATTGAATTCGTACATGATATGAAGGAACTTCAAAGATCAACAAATCTTTAGAAAAGTTCATAGTAAGTCTCCTCTTATTATTTAATTGTAACACTAATTACGACCCTTCTCTTCCAGGTCTTTTAATAAAAGCTTAACCCAAAGTTTTTATAGATGTGCATATATCTTTTTTTGGTGTACATAGCCATTTATCCTCTGGACAAGTGATGCTCAATATGAAAAAAATGATTGGGCACACACATAAAAATGCCCTAAATTAAAGATTCATATCTCGTACTATACTTTCTACTTTCAAACAAATAGGTTGAATAGTAAAGATGTTGTTGAACCATTTTTCAATTTTTGAAATTTACAGATCGGTTGAATTGTAAAGGATTTGATAACCCATTTTTTATCTTTGAAATTTAATTTTGCCAAAAAAATATTGATTGAAGAAAAAAAAGACACCATGACTTTTGAATTTGAATATTTCAAGAAGACCTAAACCTTAAAAATTTTTCTTCGAATTAGAGGTGGACCAGATATCCACAATTTTTTAATTTTTATGCAGATTATATGCGGATGCGAATGCGGATGTTATGAATAACCTATACCAAGGAATAAGAGTTTAATATCTAAACGTACAATGCTCTAATTTTAAATGTGTTAAATAAAAAAAAATAACTAAAAGAATCTATATAAAAAATTAAAATTAAAATTGATAAAGTAGCCTTTAAAAATTAGAGGTGGACCAGATATCCACAATTTTTTAATTTTTATGCAGAGTATATGTGGATGCGAATGCGGATGTTATTAATAACCTATAACCAAGGAATAAGAGTTTAATATCTAAACGTACAACGCTCTAATTTTAAATGTGTTAAATAAAAAAAAATAACTAAAAGAATCTATATAAAAAATTAAAATTAAAATTGATAAAGTAGCCTTTAAAAAGCAATATAGAAATAAGAAAACAATAATAAAATTAAAAAAAACTTGGTTATAAAATAGCAGGTAAAATTAAATAAAACTGAGTTTATTCTTATCATTATATATAGAACTTCAGAAATTTAAGAAATTATAACTTTTTTCATGTTGGTGGTGGTCGAGTGCATAATAATTGGTTCACATCCCACACCATGGACAACAATTACTTGAAACTAAAGCGTAATTTCAATATATTCTTGGCTTCTCTTTCTAAGCATTTAAATTTTTTTTTTTTTTTTACAGTAATTGCCACCTCTCACAGGTAGAGCCCTAATCGAAGAAAGTGTGCGAAATAATAATAAAAATATATCAAACTAAAGGCTGACTCACACCTCATTTAATGCAGACTCAAACTTTAAGGTGAGGGAGATTAAATTCGTTAGGAAATAAATGGAAGAGAATTCAACGGAACAGAAGTAGTTGGAAAGATAGAAAAGCAGCACCACAATGAATAAACCTAGAGTTACCATTTTTCACACAAAATTTGTATGAGCATTGAACCACCATGTGGAACGAGAGGTTATAAATGTGATAGCATACAGAAGCTCAATTCCATGGAACATTTGCCCCATATTACCCGAATAAAAAATTAAAAACACCAACGTCGAATCGCGAAGATAAAAGATCATCCTTTACAGTCCCCACATTTTCGGTGGAAAGCCAAAGTGTCATCAGAATCGGAACAATCACTCCAGGGATAGATAGCGTAGAATCGACCAAAAGTTCTCAAATCAGACCGATTAAAAAGTCAAAAGACATGTTTAGGGCAGGATGGAGGTGTTGAAAAGAAAGCTATAAAATTATAAGATATAAGATATACCAATAGGAATGAAAATCGCTTATTTATGGGGATGAGGGCTTGGGATGAAGCTTAGGACAAGAAAATTCTAGAATTGGTTGGAATAATCAGGAATGCGTGAAGGTGGCTCCGTAATCAGTTGATTCAGATCGTTGATAATGCAAAATGATTTGGCCTGATCTTCCTTTCCTGGATTAAAATGAGTCTATGAAAGGACTTCATCCGGTCATTTTGCATATTGAAAGCCTCTAAATAGAGTACCTCATTTTGAAGACAATCATATTAATTGATGAATGATATATTTTTTTACTGAAATGTTTTTAGTAACTTGAAAATATTAGTCACCTATGGCAAAACTTGATATTTTAAGGCTTAATCTGTAGGCGTGTGCGGATATTTAGTTCACCTCTATTTAGGATCACACGTAAATGGTATTTATTTTATTCTAAATTTTGATGAATATAGATAGAAAAATGCCCAAAATTAAAGTTTTAGTAAGCTTCCAGACCGAACATAAAGTCGGACGTGATTGTGAGTTAATTAATTAACCACAGTGTGTACATTTTATTAAAACTGCAGATTTGACAATCGTTCGTTACGCATATTATAGTGGTGTGCTCTCGGCTCGGTGTGTCGTCAGATTTAAAGTACTATCGCAGTATATATATATATATATATATATATATATATATATATATATATATATATATATATATATATATATATATATATATATATATATATATATATATATATATATATATACTATGGTACTATGAAATTAAATTCATAGACTTAACGCCACTGACAATCACGGTCGACTTTATGTTCGTTCTGGACGAGCCCTTTAATTCTCCCAATGAATCCTTTAGTTTACTTTTTATTCCATGTATATCAAATGAAAAGTAAAGAGAATGTAAAGATAATAGTTCCATACTTTTTTCCCGTTTTCACCTAAGTTCTAAGTACAAACGTTTTTAAATTTAAAATATAATTTTTTATTTTATTTTTTAATTGTCCTTGATATACTTAATTAAAAAACCATTTAATTATTTAACATTTTATATTTGCATTCTGTCAAAAGAAGCTTAATATATGTGTTAATGATACTGACTACAATATAATTAAAAAGTATTAAAGTAAATAGGAAAATATTCACCAAGCAAAATCAAGAGATTAGTTTAAGCAATAAATAAAAGAAAATAAACATGGCAATATTTTTGAAATGGGGAAAATAGTCTTCAGATTTTATTAAGAGGGAAGGGGGAGGGGGAAATAAAAGAAAATAAGCATGGCATTATGTTTGAAATGGGGAAAAAGTCTCCATATTTTATTAAAGGGGAAGGGGGGGGTGGAAATCAAGGAAAATAAACATGGCATTATGTTTGAAATGGGGAAAAAAGTTTCCAGATTTTATTAAGGAGGGTGAGGGAAATCAAGGAAAATAAATATGGCAATATGCTTTTTTGGTTTCATTACAAAGATGGTCGTCTATTTTTCCACGGTACAGATTTCCACATGAATGAACTTCATCATTATTACCAGGTTCATTTTTTTGCCAGAGGAAGCTGCTATTACTGAGTGTTGTACCAGTCAACCACGCAAAAATACCCGTAGAATTATTGCGTGTAAAGCCCACGTAAATGTTGTTGCTGATTTCTGAATATTTAAAATAGTTATTACACTGCAAAAATTGTCCTAACAAATCGTTGGGACAAGTGGCAAAAATGTAACAATAATTTTTTTTCAGTTATTTTCTTATTAGGAAATAAATCGGTGAAGCGACTTTCTTATGTTTAACATATCTTTTCTCTATTAAAAATTTTACTGTGACATTTTTGCACTTGTCCCAACGATTCGTTAGGACAATTTTTTCAGTGTGTCATTATTTAAAGGTCTTATAATAATAATTAAAGCATAGAAGGCAAAAACAACGTTTTATCAATTAAATTACAATAAATATTACGTGAAGAGTACATACTAACCTAATTTGGACGAAAAATCAGTAAAAAAATTTTCCGTTGGAAAATACTCAAACGTTATTAACTTTCCGCCATTTTCTTTGCATTTCTCAATTGCTCCCCGAAACGTAGTCACATTGACTGCTAAATGCCAATAACATCCAACATACTTATTATACTTTACATAGCTTGGGATTCGGGATTTCAAATCTTTAATTAAAATTAGATATATATATATATATATATATATATATATATATATATATATATATATATATATATATATATATATATATATATATATATATATATATATATATATATATATATATATATATATATATATATATATATATATTGCTGGAATTACCTAATAGACTTCCGGTAGAAAAACAAGTCAAAACATCTTTATTATCCAAATTATCTTCGTTAGCCAAATAATCATCTCCATTATCCAAACCAAGAAGACATGGTAGATTTTGAAACAATCTACAAAGTTTATCTTGATAACAAAAACTGTTCATTCCTTTATAGTTTGCGAGCATTGCACACATTAATAAAGATGGCGTCTGATCTTCAACAGCGATGGTAACTTGGTTACCAAACAAAGTTTGATTCATTCTGAAGGTTTTCCAATTTTGGGATCCAGAAACCTTCAGTACATATATATATATATATATATATATATATATATATATATATATATATATATATATATATATATATATATATATATATATATATATATAAATTTTTTTTTCTCACTTTCTCACCATCCCCTCCGGCAGACCATGCGGTCTGTCAGATGTCCCCTCTTCAGAACGTTCTCCAAGCATCCCTATTGACGTATGTTCTCTCATGCTCAACTTCTTCGATCGTAGCTCCCTCTCATTGATTGCCTCTCTCAACATCGTCCATCCATCTTCTCCTAGGCCTCCCAACCGGTGTTCGTCCTGCAGGCTTCCACTCCAACATTCTTCTCGGTCCCTCCCCCTCCTCTTAACATGTCCGTACTATCTCAGGTACCTGCTCACAATATCGATTCGATCTCCAACTCTTTGTCTTATCACATCACTCCTCTTTCTGTCTCTCAAAGTCACCCCTCTAATCACCACTCAACACTCTCATGTCTGTAACTTC